>JAVQJL010061739.1:0-43708 GCA_036024295.1 Nannoperca obscura | reverse complement strand
CACACTAGAGAATTTTTTTTCTCATGGTCTGAGGGTCCTTCAGGTGCTTTTTACTAATGAGTGGCTTCCGTCTGGCCACTCTACCATACAGGCCTGATTGGTGGATTGCTGCAGAGATGCTTGTCCTTCTGGAAGGTTCTCCTCTCTCCACAGAGGAATGCTGTAGCTCTGAAAGAGTGACCATCGGGTTCTTGTTCACCTCCCTGACCAGGGCCCTTCTCCCCCGATCGCTCAGTTTAGATGGCCGGCCAGTTCTAGAAGAGTATACTGGTATACTGGCCTAGGCTGAGGAATGAATTCATGCAAAGCTTCCCAGTAACAGTAACATTATTTAAAACAAGCATTTTGGGATTACTGGTAACATAATTCACCTAATTAGCTAGTTATAGATTAGATTTTAGTAGTTTTTTTCTCTGTAATATATGTCATATATTACATATTACTAGTAGCTTTCATTTAAAAGCAATACGTTACTTTACAGTATTACAGTCTGTTTAGATTAATGCATCACTGATTAGACTACTTTTGCCTTACTTTGACTAAAATAACTGCAGAAGTACTGCTAGACATTCTAAAGTGGAAGTAATGTGCTTAAGCAAAGCAGAAAAGCTCAAGTTTATTGCAGTTTATACAAATCCAGTGGTGTGTGATTTTGTAGCCTATAGCCTAATAAAGAGTTTCCCAGACCAAGTGTCTCCTCCAGAGGGTAGCACAAGAGTTAAACTTGGTACTGATAACAGCTTAACATTATTTACATAACCATTTTGGGGTCTTTGCTATTATATTCCAATATCCTTATGTCTTAATTAGCTAGATTAAGAGTTGTTGTTTCATGTGAACATATTGCTTGCAGGTATAATAATTTTTGTTGGTAAAATATACTAATTCTGTTTTATTAACTATATACTCATACTATATGAAACTTCCCAGGATTGAGCTGAAGCACCTGCCCCTGATGCATCCCTAAGTGCCAGTGATGATCTTGCCACTGTACATTCAGCACTGCAATCCACCTCCTCAGCTGATGCTAATACAGCCGGAGGGTTTTCAACAAAGGATAAACCTTGTCTTTTGTGAGATCTTTTTTGTTGTTGACAGACATAACCTGTTAATACGATATTAAACATGGCCACTACGTGGACACTAATCAGTATGAGCAACCAAGTTAGCTGTCAGATCTCTTACAGTGATGTCATTATGGAATTTGCCTCCAGAAAAGGAGGAGAAATGGATTCTAAGACATACTGTTTATCTAAGTTATTTCATTTAAATTGTAATTGAATTTTTTTCAACCAAAAGCAATTCAGGTTGGCAACGTGTTTATAGTAAAGGCACTGTCTACTGTTATATTTGGTTACTTTTCAGTACACCATGTTCAGTATGACCACTTATGTGAGTTTGCTACCTTTGAATATTAAAAGCCATAGAAGGCAACCGTTGTAAAACAAAGAACCACCTATCACGTTCACACTGTGCATGTGCAATTCTGCATCACGTCTACTTCCTGTTCTGTGCTGAAAAGATCCCGCTGAAGCAGGATACATGTGTGCATGAATTAGCCTTTCAAGGAATAGCCAAAGCAATAAGGGAAAAACAAAAGGAAAAAGAATGTTTTGTCTTTATACACATCCATTTATGTCTCTATATATTCCCACATTTATTATTATATTCTTTCCCAGATTTATTATTTTTTGTGGCACTCCTGTGACTCCACAGACTTCATTAGTTTCCAAAGCATGAAAACAAACTAGTATCCACACAGATAGTACAGTGCTTTCCTCACAGCTGAACACAAGCTTTTACAAGACAAATGTGGTGTTATCCTGCCTTGCAGTAGCTGTTCTTAACCTTATATGTGCATTCAAGGGACAATATCAGTGTGCTTGTGTTTTTGTTGTAGCCTCTCAATGACTTTGATGCTCAATTTAACTCTTACATCATTAGCTGGAGCCAGGCAAAGTTTAAAAGTTGAAATTGAGCAATCTCGACATGCACCGTATTTCATTTATGTGACAAGTAAATGCCAGGGGGCATGCACTTGGCTGACAAGCAACACTCGTTACATTCCAACTGCTTTAATTAACCCTACCCGCAAAAGAGGCCAATCGGAGTGCACATCAGTGAAGCCAGTCGCTGCACAAAAGCCACAATGTGGCATGTGAAGCACTATCAACACCTCCCTAAGTACAACCTCTAGCTAAGAAATAAATAACATGGCTGTCTTTCCTCATGGCAGGGCCAAACATGCTGGTTTTGGTCTGGGTTCAATAAGGCTTTGATTCTGGAAGAAAAAAAAAACGTGGGGAAGTGAAACAAAATCACCATTTACATCCTCTGACAGCCGGCAGCTCTTTCTTTTTTTTAAAATGTTTTAGCTCCCCATGCCAGTAAAAAGCTCTCGTTGGGAAACTGTCATCTTGATCCTCAAAGCACCGTGACTGTCAGGGCCCGTCAAACTGGCTCCCACTGATGACATGTGTTACCTCGGAGCGATGTAACAAGTTTAGCAGAGGAAGGAAAGTGGAGGCCTGAAGAGATACCTGTGTCCCCAGCACAGCACACACTCATACTTATTGTGAAGTTAGTTAGTTTTTTTTTTACTTCAATTCAATATAACAACTTAAATCATATAAATTCAACTTAACTAGGTGTGTAACATTCCTACATATCTTGGGTCTTTAGCGACCCAGCACTTGTGTAATGCAGATTAAGTCATATATTAAAATACTATTGCATGTGCATTATCACATGAAAAAAACATTTTGCCATTCATGACATTTTTACAAAAATGCAAAAATTATGGATTATAGATTCCCCCCCCAAAATGCATTAATATATTTTATCATAGCCTTTTATATTTCATGTTTATACTGTACTGTCTTATGCATGGACAACTTCTCATAGACTGGCACCCCAAATACGTCAGTTAATAAGTCATTCTGGACAAACCAAAGACTTTTAGAGCATCCATCAGCTTGTGGAAGTCATGGCCCCTCTTTCTTTTAATCCAGGCATGACTGCAACAGCTGAAGGCCAAGGTTTTCCAAGTAAGTGCGGCCTGTTCCCAAGTCAGAAATTTGGCCAGGAAAGCTACTTCTGCATTTATAGATGTAAAGTCGAGGCAGTTGAGGTAACTGTATGAAGGTTCCTTCATCAGTTCTAACATCTCTTAGGATCCCCACTTCTTGAACTGCTTGACTGCTTTTAAACAATCTGATTCATAGATGGTAATTCCCCATCATCAGAGTGGGGCATTTAAAATACTGTACATATAATCCATATTGTCATCATTATGTCACCTTAGTGTTATTTATTACTAGTATGAGTGTAAACCTCAGAATTATCCACACTAAACTGTGACCACAAAAGCTCCAGGGAAAAGGTTTGTTAGCTGAAGAAACTCTGCCGTGAGTGAACTGTTTGTCCTGTTAGTCAAATTTTTGTGCTTCTTTGTTTTTCCTAAGTGAATTTTTGAATTGATGAGCAGATGAATGTTAGCCATTACAGCCTCTCAAAATGTTACAAAACGTAAATGAATTTCCTTCCCCAGTTGTAAGTTGATCACGCTAAACATGTACACCCCATCCATCAGGGTGACATCCTTAACTTCAGTGTGAAACTGCTGCTGCTTGTTTCTAGTTCTGCCTCCTCTGTGTTTTTGGTGGGGAAAGCATATTTATATTTTAATAAGTGTACCAAGCATAATCCTCACGTTCACTCCAAACATTCTGCTCATCCTTATTATCAGAGTGGATGGCCCTGGTTTTAGATTGTAGAATAAAGAGTAGAACAACTCATTGACAATGTTGCCCACAGTTTGAAAAAGAGACATGAGCTACAGCTAAAGGTAATTTACTCACATGACATACGTCTGTGTGCATTAAAGGAGCAGAGCAAATGGTGTAGTGCAGAAAAAGTGTGACAAACAGCAACATCCGAACGCTTGGTTTATGATGAAGAGTGAAAAGAGGAGGTCAACAGCTCTGCTAACTAACTGCTGTTGACAGTTCAGCGAGACACAGAGGAACAGCTTTCACCAACCGGTCGTCAGTGTCCCAGCACTGTCACACTGCTGATGACCTCAGTGACACCGAGTAATGCACACATACACACTATGCAAACACACATGGATCCTACGTACAGTATACTGTACACGCAGACTTTCATGCACACATATACACATAAACTCATTGACAGAAGTCTTAGTTATGCTGTATCATGATTGGTAGGTAGTGATATTGTAATTTCAGATTTTACTAGCTATGTTTAAATTGTTTATTATCTTTTGGGATATCCTGTATGGCCCTGTTCTCACCAGGGTTCTGTTATAATAGCTTGTTCAATTTTGGATCCCATTCTCGTTTGGCAAAGTACCTGGACTCACTAAGCTCTGAAGCAAACACATCCCTTATTGAACGTTTTATCTCTTCCCCCTCTATTAATTAGCAAAGAGCAATGTACACACAGCTAATGTAAGCAGGCTTCTAACTAGCCATTACAGATCTGAACTCAGTTTGTAAGTTTTTGTTATTTGTAACTTTGGAAATGCAAATGTAAAAAGCTGAACCTGATTAGATTAGATAATGGATTCAAAATGATTCAATAAGTGGATTCGATACTGGATTCAGAACATGCTTTCCAAACATGCTGCTTTTGAAAAAGCTCTCCGTACTGGATAACTGTGACAACAAGTGATAACAAGTTCTGTGATCTTGTATTTTGAGATTTCATTGACTTTTTAAATTTGTGTGTTTATCTATACCAAAACATTACATAGTAATCAGGGAGAAAAGGTGGCAACTGAACTGAGGTTTTATCCTGATGAGAATTGTGTTAAATATCTTCTTCTTCACTCTTGGATGGCAGACACGAACAACTTTGTACTCCAGTCCAAGAAGACATTTAACTGGGTTCCAAATACATTGATATTTTAGTGTGAAGAAACTGTGTTCTGTGTTTTCAGATTTAGCTGTCTCAGTGTAGACACATCCCTTTTCATTTTCGCACTATAACAACTCAAATTAAATTTGAACAGTATTCCAGTTGAGATATAATTCCAAGGTAAACACTATTTGTCAGACAGTTGGTGAAGTCCTTACTGCTTCACTGTGTGAGTGTAATATTTCCTATATTCACATGCAGTCCCTCCATCTGGGAACTTCTCATTTATCTTTAGCGGTGGTGACACAATGAAAACAGCTACATGCGGTGCAGCCTGCCACACACAGCAAGAGCCCCAGCCAGTTTATTAGGAAAGGTGCTCTATTGAATTAACCAGCCGCTTTTGTTCCTAAACCAATATTGCAAGACTATAAAGGGGTCAAGGGACGGCAGGCATACACAAAAGCTTGCTGTGGAGGTAGAAGGGCCTGCAGGCAGCTCTCCGTGAAAGTACAGCGTTTGGTTTAGGTCAAAAGAGAACTCCTGATCTGGAAATAACAGAACATTCCAGGAGAACACAGCTGTCCCACCCTGCCTCCCAGCTGCTCTCACTGTCTGTCTCTTGACTGTCTGTCTTTCTCTCTCTGGCTTGAAATGTTTATTTTACATCACACTGCTTCTGTCTGTCTTTCTGTCCATGTACCCTATCCTAATGTATCTACTTAGGATTTGACTGACAGGAATTTATGAAGGTCCATATCAATACTTTGACTTACTCACTACTTACTCGTCTCACTTTCAAAGGAAAGAAAAGCGTAAGAGTGTAACATTTAATGAGGTTATCAAGCAGAAGTGTTACCTGAAAAGAATAGTTTGACATTTTAGGAAATTACTTATATCATTTTCTGCTTTTGCGTAAGCTTCCTCCTTTATTGTATATGTGGTGTGTTTGACATTAATAAGGAGTCTTTCTGAATGTAACAATATAACAACACAAGTATGATCATATTGAGACCAGACTGAAAACACTGAAATAGTCAGATTCAGGTACAAGGTTTGAAACAGAAAGGGTTTTTGAATCTGTATAGTGATCTAGCTACTGATAACAATGTTGTAGCCTGTAGATCTTTGAAAATGTGATTTTGGCAGCCTAATCAGAACAGGTCAAAACTAAATCTTGCAAATAAACTATTGTGAAGTTTTTCCTATACAGGACCTTTGTCGTCATGGTTACAGTAATAAACGTGGTTGTGGTTATATAGAACTACTGTGGTCATGCTTTTAAGCAGCTTTTAAGCAATGTCTCATGTTTGGTTGACCCATCCATCCACCCCAGCCTCTTTTCTAATCAGACTTTGTCACTTTGCGCCGTCACAATTAGTACAGCTGCTAGAGGGTTTTGTCACTTGAAGTGGGTCAGTTGCTTAGACGACTGAAAGGTTCATGTCTGTACTAAGTAAGACAATTAGCTTAGCTTAGCGTAAAGATAGAATGGAGGGGTAATAAGAATTTGAAATGTTTATATCTTTGAACTTAAACAAAGAAAAAGGCAGAAAACTAAAATATTGTATATTTGAATCTATTCAGGAGTTTAGGTTGAATCTCAATGGCTTGCTGTCAGTTAGCAAGATAGCCAGATGGCTAGCCAAATGAAAAGTCAAATGAATGCTTGTATCTGAAAGGGATTGCTGTATTTTTTTCATAAAAATGAAATGAAATTTAAAGAAAATAATTTAAACAATAATAAAATAAAATATTTAATATATTAAACAAAATGAAATATTTTGGAGCACCTAGATAAGAGCAATCAAACTTACCGTATATATAATTAAACTCTAAATTCTTATTTTATATAGTCATTTTGGTGGAATTTTGAATAGCATCCTAGTTAAAAGAAATGAGGGGTAACAAGATGTTTCTAAAACATCATCATATATCAGTTCTGAGAAAGACATTGCTTGGAGTTCACCATTCATGGAAAAGGAGGGTCATTTAGTCATTTGATACTTCTTTCTTACTACACAATTAGTGTTAGAGTATTCCTTTTTTTGTGTGTGTGTGTGTGTGGGGGGAGGGGGGGTGTTAAGTCCTGAAGTTAATGGATATCCTTTTTTTTGACTGCGACACCTTTGCTTTGATGTTTTCTCATCCTTTAATTATAGGAAGGGATTACTTTATCTTTTAAACTGAGGGCCTTAAAGCCAGCACCTCTCCAGTGTTTTCCTGTAGGTGGCATTTTGGACATGAACTCTGTAGCACTCAGGGTAACATGCGGCAGGCTTGGACATGCTTTGGCATGTATATGTGTCCTATGAACTTTCTACTTGCATTATGCAAGAGCCAAGTGATGAGATCTAGACAAAGTGAAAGATATTCACTTCACTTACAGCTTTTGATAAAACCCAAGTGTGTTCCATGATATCACATGATTGGTATTTGTGTGTCTGTCCTTCCCCGGTGCATAATTGCTGAATTCTTATCAACACTATGGAGGCATTTACCACAGTTTGTAAATTCTCCAGCCGTACACCGTGAACAAAAGGATGTTAATTAATGATTTGATCTCAGTGATGGTCCCACATCACACGGCTGAAGATAAGTTTGGTGAAGGAAGGCTCGGGGGCACAACATGTGGGTTTCCCCCTTGTTTAGTGCTGTCACTAGGGAAAAGCATCAAAGCATCAGAGCTAGGCTGTTATCTCAACCTCACAGAGGAGCTGTCATAGATAAAGGAGGAAATGGTTAAAGTGGTCTAAGTCGACTGTTTCTCCTCGAAATCCACCACACACAGGGCACAGGGTCATGCGTACATTGGTATGCGCGAATAAAAACAAGCATACACACCCACACTAACCGTAACTTCCTCTGCTCTTTCTGATAATCTATCTTTAGAACATGAGGGTCAACACAGTGATAGTTAACAATATGCTGATTTGCTACTCAGTTTCTTGCGCGCACAAAGATCTGCAGCCTGATTTCCTTGTGCTCCCAACAGCCACCTGCTTTCACCCTCATGATCTGCTGGGAAGAGGTGGACATGGTGGATGCATATCATCTTCCAGGGCATCATAGACAATAACAATTCCTATCTTTTGGCAGCCAAGAACACCTAGAAGGCACATTTTGAGGGTAAAAATAAGTATAATAATATAGATCATTTTAAAAACAAGTGCTTTGCCAAAAAACAAAAAAACCCAAATTAAACAGATGCGACAGACACCAAATATAGATCTGCTTAATCAAAAGAAGGTCTAGAACAATGTTCCTTAAGACTTTCAAATGCAGAAAAATTGTTAGCTTTCCTCAATTAGCATGTCCTGATTGACAAGATATGGAAGCCCATTCCTGCCTGGATAAGGGGGGAAAAAGTTAGCCATGATAAAAATAAAACTTGTAAGTCAGACTTAGATACTGAGTCAAACAGCTGGCTTAATATCTAATCATTTTAATTGAATAGGTCAAAATGTTGATTCACAGTGATTTTCTTTGTCACTACAATCTTAAAATCTGACTGAACTCAGAACTCACCAGAAACTCCAGTTCTTTTGTTGTTTCCTTCCGGTGCCTCTCCTATTTTCTCTTGTCTGTACTTTTATGAAATAGATTGGTAAAGGCCCAGCATACATGCACATTTCAACCCACTTAGATGTGTCTTGGGCCCTGGGCTGCTTGATTCTTACTATTGACTTTGTATGCTGCCTCTAAAATTCGCTTTGCGTTTTCTCTGAACACACAGGTAGATGTATCTTGGTAGATGTGCTCTTCTTATGTAATCTTGTTGTGTCTTGCTGCATTGTGAACACGCTAACGATTGGATAAGTCATGCAGATTTAGGATGGAATATAACATATTTGCAGTAATCCAAGCCTTCTGTAAAAAAGACTGTTGGCGATTTATAAAGCCTGATGTTTCACAGTGTTGCATTCAATGAGAATGCCTTTTACACCTGTTGGCAAAGTTTTTCTCATTTACCAGTGTGTTTCACTCCCGTTTGGTTGGTGTGTTGAGTGTGACTATTAACGTGGTGATCACACATAACCAATTGTACAAACTCCTCCCAAATAGAAATGTATCATTTTGAAAATTATCTTTTTTTATTTTTATAAAATTTCCTCAAGTTCAAGTAATTAGATTAAGCACGCTGAGAAATGATCAATGATTGATAAAAGAGAGAAAGCTGTGGGCGTGCACAATCAAAAGTAACTTGGATTTATTGTGAGGCGACTCAACATTATGGTAAGCTGACTGCCTGAGAAGCAGCATCCCTGAAGAGGGAGAATGAAATAAGGGGATTTATCCACAGACACTAATCATTCCCAACTTAGAGCATTGGCACAAAAAGGAAAGAATGTGTAAAGAGCCCAGGGACACAAAGGCTTCTGGGTGATCAAAAGGAGAATTAAGGGTGACTTCTTCCACTGAGCCATTGTCTGTGTGTTTCATGAAGTATCACTCTCGGCAGAGGGAGGGGGATCAAGGATTTCTTGAATTAAAGAGCCTCTACGCTTTTCTCTCTCACCTTTTAATCCACCACCTCGCTCTCGCCGCCCCTCTGCACTTTTTTCATTTCTCCCTCCACAAATAAATCCCCCTATGCTACAAAGTTGGCATGATACACACGTTTATGTGTATTGGGGAGATTTCCAAATTCAGCTTCAAAAAGCTGAGTGCATGGGGAGGACTGGGTGGGCTAGCTGCAGGTGTGTGTGTATGTGTGTTCTTGAAGAGTTGGTTCGTGTGTGTTTTGGGGGGGGGGGGGTTCATAGCCACCAGGATAATGACCATGACAGCCGCCCGCCACAGGCTCACCCCCCGCTGTCCCTTTAAGTCCTTGTTTAAGGTTTGGCTTCGGCACCCGCTTTGAACCGTCACAATGATTCCTGATCGCAGCGGAACTCCCAGGATTCTTCATCCTTTGGGCCGCGATACTCAGGGCCAAGAGGCTTTTGGCTGCACAAAGTCTTGTCCTTCTGACCAGTGAACAATAAAGATTGTTCCTTCTCAACTTGATTAGCCAGCCGTTACATTCATACACACATAGACCTCACACCTTCCTTTATCAGCTCACAATGTTCTCATTAGTTTCATGAAATTTAAAGAGACTAGCTGACTCAGGTGCAAATTCAATGACTCCTTTATTATTTTTTATTATGATCACATCCCAAAATACATGCCTTGTGTTTAGTGTCAGCTTAGCATCATTTGTTTGCATATTTAGGCGGTAGCTTTTAGCTTTTTACATGTTAGCATTAACTTGGTAGCATGCTTGAACATCTGTTTGCATGCATGGTAAGTAATAGAGCTTCTAGCAAGGATGGATTAACAGAGCTGAGTGTGGCACAGCAACCCTTTAGGCCTAGTGGCCAACTGTGGTACTGCTTCTTAAAATTCTCCTGTTCACTTATTAAACTACTGAGTGAACTAGTGAATCAGTGGACAATGGGGTGGTTTCGGACGCAGCCATAGTAACCATAAACTATTTGTCCTAGTTGTCTCTTTCAGTAGAAACCACTGACAGAGTTGAACACAGATATAAAACAGTAGACGTGACATTATGTCACAACTCTTATATATATATAATATATAACCAACAAACATTGTTTCAGTGTTAGCTACGCAACATTTAGTAATGGTAACATTATAACAAAGTTATTTATTACCCTAACATTTAACTGTTAAGCAGTCCATGCCATTCAAGTGTAACGTTAAAACGTTAAACACAACACGTTAACGAAAAGCGCTCATCTTTACTACTAATTCCCATTTAATCAATCAGCAGGCAAATCAACACAACAGTAACATTAGCCACGTCTTTGACAGCAACACTAACCAGCCACACAATCAGCCAATTTATTGTTATTCAAGGCTGAGGAGTCGCACTTAACATTACATGTTTACATCTAGCTAACCTAAAATAACCACCTTGAATCCTGCAATCAGTCATCATACCGTATATTAACATCACTTGTTGTCAGCTCACCTCATGCCTTTACACACTTTTCCTTTCAGTAAAGCAAATAAAATATAGTCCATGTTTTAATCAGGTAAAGTAATCCAGTCAGAGATTTGTACTTCGGCAGTTCAGGTTTAGCTTGCAGTTTTGCAAAATTCCCATGATTTCTCTGTATTATCATCATAAATAATGTCCATAATGTTACCTTGCCATGAGAATGAAAAACAGCTGCGACGAGCCTATCAGGAGTTCTGCTGTAAACATTAATGTTGGTAATCAAGTAAACCTAGTCATAAAGTAAACCTTTCAAATGTAAACTTTAACAACATTTACAGTTATCAACGCACTCCACCCTCTCCTCTTATCATCAAAACAACTCCTGTCTGTGTGAGAAAGAAATATATCTTTTCTTATGTCCAATTTATCATGTTAAATATATGAATATATTGCAGATGTTTTTTCTCGTGTTTGATTGTAATTGCCTGCCAACAAAGGCCATAATACTGAATCTATTTAGGATTTCTACATAAAATGTCTTGCTTAATGTAATATATTAGCCATTTAAAATACCAAAGACAGTTCTTACAATTTTAAGTTCAAGTAAAATTTAAAAAATAAAATCATTGTCTGCAATATAAATGCACACTTATGAGATTATCTTCATGATTGAAAGCATTATTTGTTTTCTTGGAGCTATAATAATCACATTTCTACCAGAATCTTCATTTTTTTGGTTTCATTCTAGACAGGCACAGTTCTCTTACATTCATTACTTTGAATAAAAAACAGTATTGAAGTATTGGTAGAAAAGTACAAGGATTATAAAGACAACATGAGGCTCTTTCACCATAGGTTCCAATTACAATTTAAAACTGGACCTAGGTAAGATGGCTCCCCTATTCTGTACTTCTCCATTGCCTCTGCTAACTTCGCTGAAGCCTCGCCAAGCTAACGTTAAGCTAGCAGTTCAAACGGCCTTGAACCACCTTCATGGCTGTCACTGAAGGTGGAGTCTGTCACTGCTACATTACATTATGTTTCTTTTTCTTATGACAGAGCTTATCCACAGACACTAATCATTCCCAACTTAGAGCATTGGCACAAAAAGGAAAGAATGTTTCTTTTTTGGAACAAAATAAAGCTCTCCAAAATGTTATTTTCATATACCATCATTTTACAAAATAATAAATAATAATGAAATATAATAATAATATAGCCTCATCTTTGAAGCAATGCCTGGAGGCATGAAGGTCAATAAGCTGGTCACCAATTTGAATTTCTGGTTTTGAAAAACCGAGGTGATGCTGAAAAATACCTTTCTGTGTTTCAGCAGCCAATGTTGAGACCCTCTACACATGTCACTTTAACTTCAGCTATTCTAATGTGGTCATTAGTCGTTCAGAGGTTCTTTAAAGCAGCTCCCATATAGTATGTGATTTTCTGTATGAAAGAATCTCTCCCTTTCTCAGTGACACATGAGAAAGTGTTAATGAAACATTCCTGGTCAAATAAAGGTTAAATAAATCAAACTTGGTAAGTGTGTATTCCTACAAATGGGAATGCACTGCACAATTCAATTTTACTTTGACAAAGCTTTCTTTAAATGTGCTTACAAAAGCCATATGTTGAATTCTGGATGTCTGACAAAGATATGTAGCAAGAGCACAGTGATGTCATACGGGTTTGTGATTTTGCAGATGCTCCTTTCTGATGGCCAAATACATTTACAGGAAGCTGCCAAAACAATTTTTCAAAAACAAAGCAGCTTTACATATTTGTCTGTCACAGTTGAGAAAATCTCAGAATGAGGTGCAACGTTCTTTCAAGGGCCACAGTGGACATTTTGTTGTCGATTTAATGGTCACAAGACAGAAATGTAAACTTTGGCCTTTAATTAGATGACTAGCAGAATAACAGACCTCCCCTCAGATTGGCTGCTTATTTTTTGCTTCAAGTCCAATTGTTGTTTTTGGTTTGGAGAAAATCTCTGATTGCTTGTTGGAGATAAAGAAGCTTTGAATTAATATGCTAACAATGCTAAGGCTAACAAGTTATTTAAGGGCATTGTTTTTCAGTGCTGGTGTGCATTTTATAATTGGTGTTTAGCCTACACCCTTCTTAGTATAATTTGTAGTAGATCTAGTACTATTACTAGTATAGTTCTTACAAAATATTCCTAAATGTCATAATTAATACTTAAATACTTATGAAATGAATATACTTTAATTACTAAGGATAATTTTACATAAGAAATAAGGCCAGTATAAAATGTTTTCATTTTAATAATAATAATCATACAATGTTCACAGGGTTACAAAGATCAGTATATTGTTAGCTAAACATAAGAATCTTAAAGTTGTATTAGTTGTTTTTTGGCCACATCTGGGCAGCAGTACCAGCTGTAAAGACAACATGGACACATCACTTTATAAAGTTAATATGGCGCATGTTGGGCCCCCAGAGTCAAGTTATGATTCTCTGTGGGTCCATCACTCCAAGCGACTCCTTTCACAATAATCTTTTGATCCGTGGTCGAACAAAATATTGATTAGTGCAGTTTTAAAATCAGTTCTATATTTAATGGGGAGCCAATAAAAGAGGCCGGAATACGAACAACAACAAGGCACACCAGAAGCTCTAAATACTCAACTCAGTCTGCGTTGTTTAAATATAGTGTATTGTAGTGACTCATAGTATAATTATTTGCAAGCATAGAGGTAGGAAATCCCCTGTGCTGCTGATTCTAGTCATGTAACAAATTGGCGTAATTGCTATTGTGGTTGAATAGAAATTGTGGTTAGGCAAACAACTTAAATTTTTGTGCCAGTGCCATGCCCTTTACTTTTCAAACAAACACTATGGGGTGAGTTGCCTTTTGCAAAAAACGGAATCCAAATTATCACACACTGCAAACCTGCAGGGAAGAGATAAAGAATGTTAACCCTTGAGTAAGTTTTTGATGTTAAACTGAGGGTGCAATATGTGTGATGTAGTATTTCACCATTTGTATATAATAACAGTTAACTGATAGATCCTAGAAAGCTCAAAATGGAAATAGAAATGTGTACAAACATGCATGAGCCAAAACATCAACGCATAGTGAGACTTCAGACACACTGTTGTGATTTCCTTTCAGTTCCTTCTAAATGATTTCATTGTTTGAAAAGCAACATAGCAGCAGAGGAATTTGCTCCTGCAGCCCTCTGGATGCAAACAGGGCCCTCAACAAATCACTTCCAGCCTCAGACGGAGACGTTTCCTGCCTTTTTTAAATACAAACATGTACACAACTTAATTGGGTTGCAAGGGGTGCAGAGTGATCAAATAATAAGAGACACAGAGAAGAAGAAAGAAAGAAAAAAATAGAGTGGCTGAGAACTTAAAGATGTAGGGGAGCAGTGGCATAATCAGAGCAGGATGTTGATGTGGGGGTTGATGGTTGGGTTAGCAGTGGACTGGTAGGGATTGACACTGGATTAGAGCTGTCACTATTTATCAAAGGCAGCTTTTCAGGTGGCACAAACGCGCCTCTGTTTAGTAGAACCAGCCAGCAGTACACTGAGGGTTATGGTGCAGGTGAAAAACTCCACTACAGCTTTTACAGAATTATTATGACTTTCCAGAACAGGTCAGAGTGGGCTGGGGTTGTCATTTACATTCTAGTCGAGAGTTAGAGGAGAAGCTTGATACCTCTCTCGTGTCACATGTGCAGTAAATATGTGGCTGGTGCTGGTTAGATTAGTTTAGCATAAAGACTGGAAACAGGGAGAAAAAGCTAGTCTGGCACTGTCTTTATGCTAAGCTAAGCTAACTGGCTGCTGGCTCCAGCCACATATTTACTGTACACGAGAGTGGTATTGATCAGCAAGAAAGCAAATTAGCAAACTATTCCTTAAAGAGTCCGATTGTTATACATATTCTAAATGTCTTGAATATTATTTGGAAGAGGAAGTGAAGGCAAACATTAACCATTGTAAAATCTTTGTTAACATCATTTATCTATTATTTATCTATATTTTGTTGACCGATTGTTTCAACTTTGACCCATCATAATCACTGAGTTAGTTGTGCGCCCACACTTTTTGTATGTAGTGGAGGATTATACCTGACTTTACAGGTGTGTCCACGTTTTCTTTCACTGTCAAATAAGAGGTATAAATAATATGACTAAATTAGAGGCGTGCTTACAAACCTGCGTGATTGTCTGACTAGTGTTCACTGGGTTGTTGCCATGTCCTAGATTTCAGAATCTGATCGCTAACTTAACCTCTTCTTTTAACAATTGCCCATTGAAAGCTTAGCAGCCATTAGCCTATCAGGCACATTTGGTCTGGCATGCTTTAGAGTTGTCAAAATGTTAAAGCGGCATGCATGAGGCACTATTAGTAGCGATATTCGGTGTCCAAAGAGTTCACATAGCAAAAACACAAGAACAAATGTGAAGAATGGATAGACTACCTACAGCAGGAATTTAGCATTACTGTGAAATCCAAGCCATAGCATAACATTAGTTGAGGACCTTATTTTATGGACGTACAGGTTAGAAATAGTCCCTGTTTGAATTTTAGAACCCTTTTTTTTTTTTAAGTTGACAAATGAGTGGCAAACATCTCACCATGTGTCATGCTGATAGCAGTAGTAAACAAAGGGGGCGGGGCACCAAGTGATTGGTGATGACATATAGGAATATTAAAATTAAAAGGCTTTAAACTTCAAACTATTGACTTAAAAACAATGCCAAAATAAAATTCTTCCACGGTTATGTGGCTCTGTTCAAACCTTGGCTGCAAATAAAAGTAAAAGCTCTTAGACCGTAAACTGATTCAGTATGAAGAGAGGTTTCACAAATAGTCCCAAACCCCAAATTATTAATTTCACAAATTCAAATTTTTGCTTAAAACAATGACTTTAATGATTCATTATCAAAATAAGTGCAGCTCTACTTCCCAGTACGTCATACACGGATCTGGATCCTGATGCCAAAATCCAGTCGTAACCTGGAAGACAAACAAAAAGCAAACCTGGACATCCAGTACAATATGAACTGGGTAGTTTCTTCCGTTTACTGTAGGAGGCTGCTGTTCATCAGTTGATTGTCACAGATGCACAATCACAGAGCAACTTTCAGCACACTTTTAAACCAAATAGAAATTAGATGAGGCATGCAAACATGCTACTGTGGAGCTTGAAGAGCCTTATAAAAGATTCAAGACTAAACGAGAGAAACTATTTTCAAAATTTCCAGCAAAACCTGTTGCTAATTTTGTCTGTTGCGACAAATCCAAGGGTTAACCTGCACTTCCTCCTGATCCCATCTCTTCTGAAGAATTCACAACCTCCTGCACTTTGGATGTCTTTTAGATTACATTAACAGTAGCTTGTCACTTCCTGCCCTCAGGAGAACTAGAGATAAGAGGCGACTCTCTCAAACACACTTTTGTATATACAAACTGAACAAATTTCCCTTCTGAGCACTGTCTGAAAAACAAAACCCACAACCAACAAAAGATAGCGATTCAAAAAACAAACAGTTCTGGTGGTATGGGACAGCGGTTGCTCCAGGCAGTGTGTGGAGGAGCGTTGTGACCAAACAGTGTGGAGAAGTGGAGATAAACAATACAGACAATTTTCGGTTATCTGAGAGAACTCCATGAAACAAAACAATCTTCTCTGCTGCCATATCTTTGAAAAGATCCAGAGAGAATTTTTGAGGAAAAGCCACTTCCTTTTTGCTGGGAACAGTGTTTGGAGGCAGTGTTCCATCAGCAGGCTGCTCGAATGGGAGTGTACAGTACGAGGATGACTTGTTGTCGATGAGACTACAGTACTACAGTTTGGCAAATAAATCTGAAACTTTCTGGAGCTTTAAACTGCATCTCCTGGTCTTCCTTAGCGGATAGAGTCTCCATGATAACTTAGCAAACTCAATTCAACAAGGAAGACCACAGGATGCAGTAGAAAGCTCTGGAGAGGCATGTGGACCTTAAGTAAAGTGTGTTTTTTGTCAATAACTAACTTTCATAACTCTACAATATACAAAGTAGTTAAAATTAGCCCACTTTGATTAGCTATAACAGTAGTGCTGCCTCCACATGAATGCATCACTAATAATAATCTCAAAATATAATGTAATCATATTTTTATGTAGTATTTTGGGGCATTTGGTGACTTTTACAAAAGAGACCCAGTAGGGAAATGACAGTAAAAAAACTGCCCCTGATTGGATATGGACTGCACTTCATACTTCTGATGTCAGTTACAGTTGTTGAAACATCCAGCTTAATTCTTATACTGTATGTACTGATAAAACTGCAATAGATGTCTTGTACAGAACACAGAACACAGAACACAACAACCAACATAATAAAATTACAAATAGATTAAAACATGTCAGAGAATGGAAGAATGTCGAGCAACTAGGTGTTGCCAAAATGCTATATAACAACTTGAACTACAACAGGACAAAGTTCAAATACATAACTTATAACACTTAGACAAAAGTATTTGTCAAAAAAAGTGTTGTTTCTGTGTGTGTAGCAGTGATGCTAGTGAAGCCCTACAAACCTGTCTCAGCGTCTTCCCTCCTGCTTGTAGTTTGATAAAAACACCATCAGGGGGCATTTCAGATGTTCCTCCTGTGTGAACTGAACTACAGTACTGATGTATGTTAACGGCTGGGATAGAGTGTCAGCATGTTTGTTTGCCTCAGAAATGTTTTTTTTTTGTAAGTTTATGTGTGAATATGAGTAGATAGCCACACATTTGCGTGTAGGAACGAGTTCGTTTGTGTTTGTGTGGATCTTTGTGGGGGAAATGTGCTGCCTGTCAGTGCATGTGGACACAAGTGCCTCCATCTGTGTGTGTGTGTGTGTGTGTGTGTGTGTGTGCAGGTGGTTGTGTTTTGAGACTGTACTATGTGTGTGTGTCGGGCATTAATCCCTATCTATTTAGAGAACGGTTATGTTTGGCCAGTGCTTCCTGACTTCCTTGCTCTTGGCAAACAGACAGACAGCCACAGTTTAGTATTGTTTTAGAACGGTGGAGATTGTTGGTACTTGAAAGAGATTTGGGCCTGCTTGTGTTTGATTTATGCGGCTTGTCTGTTTGATATCGATCATAAAAGATAACACAGCTGAAGGAAGAAAAACGCATCTCCTGCCCAAGCTCTGCGCTTTGATGTCAAGGTTGAAAAGAACAATGCTCTAAGGTACAGCGGCCTTTTCTGCATTACACTCCCAGATTTCTCTCACGTGTCCGACAGAACGGTAAAACTTTGCCATTAGGGGGTCACTGAAGATTTTTACTAAGCTGATGGTGCATATTTATTTCATTATACTTAATGAGACATGGTGTAAATCTTCTCAAAAAGCATAAATGTTTTTCAAGGGTGTGTACTTTCTAAAAATGACTGAAAACGTCCATTTTATTATTTGTTTCCTGTGTATTTATCCTTACCATCCCTAAACAAATTAGAATATGTGCAACAACCTTATTTATCAGGGTAACTTACTGTCTTACTGGATCTGATTCATTGAATTGAAGTGAAGTGACCTTGCAGTTTTCATTTGCTGTCACCATACTGGCCTCTGCTGGTGCTCACTGGGTTTGCATGTGCAGTAGAGAAACGTTAAGTAAACTCCATGAATGGTTTCACTTCTATGACTATGAGATGTTCAAAGGCTTTTATTAAAAGGTTTAAGTTGAACTGAACTGATGAAATGTACAAATATTCACAGTTTCTCCCCAAATCCTTTAAAACATCATAGGACAGTAAAACTCTACTTAACCCGCAGACTAATGAAATACTTCCTCCCTTTTATTATCACTTCCTCCCAATTACTCAGTTTGCAGTACCCAAATCACAAATGTACTGTGTTTATTGTGGACATAATCCAGGCAGCGATTATGTTTGTCTTCACACTTTAATTTAGAAATCAAATTAGTACTATATAAACAATATTTCTGGGGCATGGGTGGCACAAGTTAACACACATAACACTAAATTAATACTTTACTATACTAAGTGCTGCATTATTATCTAGTCTTTGGCCCTGTCTTGTAGAGGAACCATGTCTGATCATCTAATTTTAAGACCTGAAAGTAATGTAACTTTCACATCCACAGGTTAGCACACCTTTTTAAAAATGTCAGCGTGCCACCTGCATGTTTTGTCTCAGCTGTTGTGTTGACGCTTGTTGCATAATTTTCAGTAGGATTGTTGATGAATTTAGTCCAATGTTTTATTTTTTTGTTTTTAATTAGTTTGTTTGCTCATCTGTCCCTATTTAACATTATCCTATAGGTTTCATTCGTTGACAAAAAATAAAGATAGATTTTATAAATGGCTACTTTTTAATACATTTTTGTTTGTTCATGAAAAAATGATTGTAAACAAATATTTTTCATCATTTTAAATTAATATAATTTTATATATAAATATATATGTGCCCCGCCCCCTTTGTGTTGTGTTTATATAATTTATAAATATATTTTTGCGCTGACAAAAGGACCCAGCCAGGTTGTAGTATTTCAGAAAAAGACGAGTGGCTGGTCTGTTAGCAAATAATGAAGCTGCCATGTGTAGTCTGTTGTACATGATGCACAGAAGTTAATAAGGGCCCCAGCAACAAACTTTTCCCCTGGGGCCTCTTAACAGCAATGCAGAGACAAACAAAAAATGCAGTCCAGTGAAGGTTTAACAAATCTGACTAATCAATAATCTATCAGTTAACAAAATTCAGCTCAGGAATAACCGGTGCAAGGTTTGAAATAACGTATCCCTCCTGCTAACCTCAAGTGAATGTAACCTCAGTTTGTTGAGACAGATTAGAAGAGATTTGGAGGGTGTTTGCCTCAAAGCTCTGAGTCCAGGGACAAAGGACAGGAAATGAAATGTTTTATATACTGCAGTTAAAATTTATGGTTTGGAATTTGTGCAAAGAGTGGATTGTTACGGGCTTGTTCAGACGCTTGCATTATTTAACTAGTGAGATGGTGTAAATTTCCATTTAGGGATTTAATTTGCAAACTGAATCACTTACATGCTCTTACAAGATGATATCTGACATTTAAGTCAAGCACACTGCAGAGGAGTATTAAAGTTATGAGCCATCTTAAGCCATCATGCTTACAAAATAGCTGCTGCTCATGTTAGCTGTTGAAACAGTGACAGATGAATTTCACAGAGAACATTTTCCCAAAATGGCCATGGAGTGTCTGGAATGAAGCCTTCCAGTTCCTGTCCAGCTCTGAATGTGTAGTTTTTCATCAGCAGGCATAGCAGACATAGCTGAGACAACCTATGTTTTATATGAACCATAAGACCCTTCCAAAAAAGTCTCAAATCTCAGGTGCTGTAATTTTGTTAGCATTTGAGCTGCAGAGTTTAGCATTCTTCAGTGCAGTAGTTATCCCTCTCAAAAATCCCAACAAAAATCTGAGGAATTTTTCCAACGGCTCTGCGTATTTTTGTGTGTGTGTGTGTGTGTGTGTGTGGATGAGTGTGTGCTCAGTCACCCTCTAATTCCACCCCACAGTGCCCTGACCTGCTCTTTCCTGTGGGGCTAAAGCTTTGATTCAGAGTTGTTGTACTCGGTAAATAAAGATAAAACAATAAAGTAGAAATCTTTACTTTATTATATGATGTGATGTGTTTCTTTTTCTTAAAACATGGGTGTTTTGTGTGAGATAAATTGTTAAATATAAATATTAACTGTTTGAAGACAAAAACTTAACTGCAGGTACCTCACTCTGCTAGTGTCTCAATTGGTCTTCTTTTTAAAGCTATTTTAAAGTAATCTAAGATTTGATGTGTAACTACTCAGAGATGCTTTCGACTCAGGTGACATTATCATGATATGAATCCATTTTATTCAAGATATCGCTTTTTGTTGAAGACTGCTCTTAAAATAGGCAAAACCGCAGTTGAGGAAAGGGATCATCCGACTGATAAACAATAATTTTATACTAATACTGTCTTTTTGTCCCAGGTAGCCAAAGTGGCCTGACTTTGGCACCTCAAGTGATGAATTACACTCCAGGTTCAGTCTTGTACCATGTATTTGGGCCAATTCCACCGGCCGACTCTGGTCCAAACTAGCCTGGGCTGCTAACCCGAGGCCAAATCCGATCCTCCA
Source organism: Nannoperca obscura (assembly GCA_036024295.1). Lineage (NCBI taxonomy): Eukaryota > Metazoa > Chordata > Actinopteri > Centrarchiformes > Percichthyidae > Nannoperca > Nannoperca obscura. Next base: position 22,738 of record JAVQJL010061739.1, on the reverse strand, counting down.
TCAGGTTCCCAAATCTAGCAGCCACACATGGACCAGAGCCAACTCAGATTTGGTTCTCAGGTGCCAGAAGTGTATGTGCCAACTTTCAACCAAATGTGTTCTGATTTGTTTAGCAACCGGAGGTTTGTCAGTGTCAGTATGATTATTGAACAGCGTCTGAAATTGTATCTAGAGTTAAAGTTAGGCTTCAGATCAGGTTAAGCATGATGACTAAGGCTATCATTTGGTGTAATTAAATAGATGTGGTGAAGATCCTCCCACAGCAAATGTGTGTGTGTGTGTAGGTGTTTCATAGTAAACGTCTAAAAAGTAATAAACTGTTTCCGATGATTTACAGCCTTCAATATGAATATGAACTCTTTTACACACCAGTTGAATACAGCCATCCCATAATCCTTGTAATTTTGTGCAGTTTTTGATGAGACTATATCAGTATGGTGTTCATGCATTGTTGTGTTTTGACTCTGTGGTCATTGTTGAGGCGTTGGTCTCTGGCGGTGTACAAGATTTAATTACACTGGATTTTGTACTATGTAGTTTTAAAGGGAAAATACAATGAACACCTCACAATGTGATCAACAACAAGATGACACTAGATTAATAACCAACATTTAACATTTATCGTTTACAATTCAAATGATGCAGTGTATCCTGCCCAGGTTGCTTGTGGTTCCACACTTTAACACAGCACCAGGTTTTTAATCCAAGTTCACTTTGAAAAGAACCCACCTACTGTCTGCTGGGTAAAGAATGTGAAGTCAAAGAGAGGTCCTGATGATGTTTTGGCTGCAGACCATCCAACTTACTGCACATCAATCCTGTGGGCGGCTCTGCTGAGTTTTGACTGGACAGCAGACCCCAGACTCACCCCGGTCTGAATGCTGAGGGTCTGGACGGCCCTGACATCCAGGTTACCCCATGCCGCTCTGAGGCCTGGAAGCTGCAATTATGGAGAGGCAGAGAGAGGGAGCCTCTTTCCAAACACACATATACAGAGACACACACATGAACGAGCACGGACACAAATGGACAGAGACAAAATGTGTTAACAGAGATACACACTCATGTATAATTCAGACATTTAAAGGAAAAAATACCCACAATCCAAACACGCACATGCATGGACAAACACACATGCACACGAACACAAACACCCAGATGCGCACACAGAATTCTCACATGAAAATAAACTACAAATTAAAATACACACTTTTGCAGACATACCTGCACAGAGAAGATACCTAGACACGCACACAACCACATGCAGAGACACACACGTACGCTTAGATGAGGCAGACATACACAGAGAAGAAGTAGACACACTCCTCGGTATACACACACACACACACACACACACATGCCGAGTAACTGCCAGCCATGTCATGAATCTGCCAGCTCAATTAATCAAGCAGTTCCCCTGGGGGGTTGCTGGAGCCAGCCTCAAACCCCGATGACGTGCCCCCAGCGCTGCAGAGCACTCCCACAGGGTTTTAGAGCCTGCTGCTCTCCAGAGAATGACAGGAGGAAATAACTGTCTCAACTGCAGAATGCGACCAGACTCCCATTTGTGACCTTTTCTGCTTAGTGTGATTTGAGAGCAGAGTCAGAGAGAGAGACGTACACTGAGTGTGGAATCCATTTAAGATTTTTTGCAATAGGTAATGTACTGTAGTGGCCAATGGTGGAACCTGTAAAAGAGTAGTCTGTGCACATTTTCACACACGGCTAACATTTTTCCTTCACAGTAAAAACATAAATTGTCTATAGCTGAGTCATTGAAGTGTTATTTCTTATAACCGGTCAAATGAAATCTACCAGGAGAGAAATATTCTTTTATCTGCCTTCATAGAAAATTCAACTTGTTACAAGTATTAGCTAAAATCAAGTTTCATTATATACTGTGGCACATTTCTGGAAAAAAAAGTAAATTTTAACTTAAAACAGCAGATGTAGAAATCACAACTCACTTTGAGGATTTTAATAATTTTGTTCATATCAGTTCAAAGATTTGTAGTCAATGACTAAGTAGTTGGTTCACTTTTATTTTCCTATGATAAGTGGTCACATCACTGTTCAAATGCACTTCCGTACGTACAACTGTAAGTGAACGCATCACCATTCTACGGCAGAAAAAGAAAAATGGATCACGTTCTAACATCAAAAGTTTATTGTTGTAACAAGATGTTTTTCACTTAATATAATTTGACATTATTACGACATACAAACGTATGATCCGTATGATTTTTTCTTTTCTGGGGTGACTTCCGTACCATTCAAATCTTCAGTAGTCGAATGCATCACTGTTCATAAGGCCACAAAGTTCAGTGCTAATTCTAACTGTCTTCTATCAGTTATCTGATTATGATTGTTTGTGTAGCTTTTGCTGTCTTTTAATAGACTTGTAACAAGGAAGTAACTAACTGTGTATCACAACTGAGCTGTGCTCAGTCACCATTGAGGAGCTCCAGTGCTAAAAGCTGCTGATTTGGTCGGTGACAATGGTGATTGAAGATTTGCTGGTTTTTGATTTGTTTTGTAATCAACACCTCCTTCAAACAAACTAAAATATTCTTACTGCACTGACAGATTTTAATATAATGTGTTTTTTAGGACTTAATTTAGACAGACTGTTTCTTTTTTTTGCAGATTTGGGTGCAATGTATTACACATAAATTTACATACACTAAACATCAACATAACACTTTTGAGTGATATATGATCTAAATATGGCAATAAGCAGTCTGGCACACCTTTTAACAGGTCCCAACGTTTCACAATAGTTCCACCTGGAAAGGTTCCTGGAAAGAACCATGTATTTTGGCATTATTATAAATAATATTGACAGCACTAAATTTGTACACTTCCAATTATTGGGTAGTGTAACCTGGAACAATCCCACACAGCCGTTTTTGTGACCCTTGCAAGCCATTGTGACAAGCTGCATGCAGTTCTACAAAAGACTGATTTTAACTTGTCAGATTGTTTCAGTTTGCAGAAGCAAAAGCTATCCAGTTTTCCACAAGGAGAAAAAAAATAACCAAATGCTAATGTTTCTCAACATTGAGACAACATTTATTATAATCTGTCTGCTCTCTCGGAGATGTTTCTACTCACCCTCTCCACATTCCCTGTGTCACTTTGCCTTTGTTTATATTGGTTTTTGACTAAAGATGACAAGCATATCATCCATCTTACACTCCTTACACTCATCAGCATTTCCAGAAAAGGACAACTTTAAGCTTTGTTGGCTGAAAAGAAACAGCACCCTCTTCTGATCTAGTGGCTTAAATGTGTGTGGAGGCTGGTGGGCTGTGTCACTAACATTACACTGAAACTAAAGAAAAAGAATTCATGCTGCAAGTTAGGATCTCTCAAAATTCTTTCCAGCTTATTTTAGATCCTACATTTCATATCCGTGAGATTTGAAAGAATGAACTGGTCTTAAACAGCCTTTATATTCATGTATCATTCTTACAATAGACCGGCCTGAGAGTTTTATAGGAACATGTTAATTTTTACTTTAGGTCAGTTGTCGGTCGAGAGGCCAGAGGCACAGACAAGACTCCTGTTGACAGAATTATCCTCTGCTTTTACCAATATCTGCTTCATATTCTTCTGGAGAGATTCTTCATCCATCTCAGGTTCGATCTGGACATTGTGGACTTACTGGCAGACCTCAGTATTTGCAGCTCAAGGTTTTTTTTTATGTCATGGCCTGGCTCCCTCCAAGGTTGTAGTCTTGATTCATTCATTTAGTGTTCGAAAGTAACTAAGTACATTTACTCAAGTACCGTAGATAAGACTTTAGTATTATGTATAATATTAAAGTGATGTACACATTAATGCAACACTAATTATAATCCAGTAATATATTATACATTATTCTGAAATGGGCTTCTCTGCAAAATACTTTTAGTCATGGTACTTTAAATTGTAGTTCTACTTAAGTAACATTTTTAATGCATTACGTGTACTTGCAATGTGGTTTTACTTAAAGAGGTTCTACTCACTTAAATGTGTTTTTTGAGAGCTGTTGAATTATTGTCACGGGGCCTACAAATTCTAGTGGGGCCCTTTAGCCTATTAGAAAAAATTAAAACACACACTGGAGTACTCTATCACTCCCATATTGACGGACAGATCTAGTTGCTCAATAGACCAACAATTAAATGTGAGTTTTTTATGTTTTTTGACAAATCAAAATGTTTGTTTTTGCAAGTAATGTTTGTAACCAAAGGCCTGAACTTTAAGGAAGTATCACATACAGACCAAATTTGAGGCAAGAAATAAGTAAAGAAGCCATAAATGCAGAGAACAAAAATTATATCTAAGAAGGAGCCAGAGGGCGCTGTTGGGCAGGTTTTCATGCAGCACTCACTGAAAGTTCTGTACTGAGAATCAAAAAGTCCTGATCCCACAGATCATACTCAGTCATGAATAGAGGGCATAGAGAGAAATATGTCTGCATTCAAAGAAGACCTCAGATTAATTAAGAATTAGTGCTATTTGCTATATATGCCCTCAAAAAGGCAAGTCCATCTCTGTCATGGATTTATTTTATTTAAATGTTTTTGATAAAATAGTCAGTAGTATTCTATACCAAAACTATAAGCTTATTCTACTTAAATTATACAAACTATAAATAAACTATAAAAAATGATTCAATAAAATTAATATTTTCTTTTTTGGTGTGTTTTTGTCATATCCACATATGCACTGAGGATTGCTGGGTAATGTATATGATGTTCAATGAAGTCTCTATTTGATCATGTGACAAGACGATGATGATATATGGCAGCTCGTTTAGGTGCTAAACTTGCAGAGTCCACTATGACGCCTCCACCTTCCCAGTGCAATATCCTAAATAACTAATTCAACTGTAAAATCCACCACAGTGTTGGTAATATTTCTATATAGATATATACACCTAAAGGTGTCTCTTTGTGTGTGTGTGTTTGTGCTTCATAACTAGTAACATAACTACACTGGGGCCCGACGTAGCTACCTTGCACCACTGGTCAGGTGGATTACACGTCAATTGTGATGAATTGAAAATCCCTTTGTTATTCCCACAATTAATGGAATGGAAAGGCTCAAGCTTCAACTATGTGGCTGAATAATATTTACCATAGAAAGTTGATGAAGAGCTCAGCATGATGTATCTCTTTCAAGTTCAGATCTGAATTCCAAATTTATTTTATTTTTATTTAGCTTAGCATTTGTTAAATATTCATGAGGTAGACATATCTTAATTTGCAAAATAAAGTTTCAGGGAGTGCTTGGTAGCCATAATGAATGCAGACTTAATTAGCAGACAACGACATAAAGAACAGTTACAAAGTAACTTTCTCAGTGCTAGCATCTTTTCTAACATCGACAAAGATGTGCTTTGCCCGTAGATGGTACTTCAGACTTGTGCTTTGGTGGAATGAGAGTTCATCACTGCAATATATGCACACAACTTTGGTTTTATCTAAACCTCCATTTGGAAGCTTTTTAAAAGGAAATTTGCCGTTCAGCACACTGGTGAACGTCTCCTCAGTCATCGTGTTATCTGCGTTCACCACGGCTTTTAGTAATTCAGTCAGGTAAAAGTTTGTGCTGGAATTATGGGAGGAAGTTGGGGTCAAACTTGGTAATACGATTAATTAGCGTAAACATTTTTTATCGCGTTAATATTTCCAGATTAATCTCAAGCGTTAACGTGTTAACGTTGGCAGCCCTAATATATATATATATATATATATTTCTGTCAATCAGTTTTGAATAATTGAAATGTAATTTTACATATATTTGTAACATGTCAAAATTGTTTTACAGATATCTTTAATTAACATTCCCACTAGTGAAAACTAAAGTCAGCCCTACTGATTAAATGTTAAAAGGGCTTGCAGGATATAACCATGGTATCATGAGATCAGCTGGCAAAGTGTTTGTATGTAAAATAGTGGATACATCGCTTGAAAAGGTGACTAATGCACTGTGGAAGCACTCTGATCTTTAAGGCTTGTCAGCAATTCCCATTTTCAATTTGTGTTTAAAAAAACACACTAAGATCAATAATGAAACGAATTTAAAGAAAAATGCTAACGAAGGATCCAATAAATCAGTACAAAAGAAAATGTTTTACATAACACCAAACATATTTCATGTAGCTGTAATAGGAGGCTGTAAGAGGCAGCATAGTGAACATACTGTTAAAATAAATCTCCCGAACTGCTGCAGAATCAGTCACAGTGAACTACTGCCAATGTCCCCTTGATTAAGGCACTTAACCTTTGGCAGTACAGGGTTGCAGTGGAACAGAGTGGCTTTGTGAGTGTGTCTCTGCTGAGTCAAGAGGATTTCCTGACCTTTTCTAACATTTGCAAACAGCCCAGTGGTCAGGAGCTGTCAGGCTGCCATGCATCTCTTCCCTGAGCTGCATGTTCTCATCAAATCAGCAGATGGCAGGAGTGTGCTGCTCTGAATGCAGCCGACTTCCTGTACTGAAGGATGTGGGCGCATTGCCTGACTGCCAACTCAGGAATTATCTCACCCCCAGTTTGATTCCATTACACAGGCAGAGGAGGAAAATAAGGCTGACTCACAGTGCTGCTGCTCTCCCAGTCAAAGAATTAAGCATTCCTCAAGACTGAATGAGATAGTGCTCCACTAAATCTTTACTTAGTGCCTCATTACAATCAGCAGTGGCTTTTGAATTTGGCCGCTTTAAGATGATAATAGCATGCAGGCTGATATTCATTAATACAAGGTCATGGCTGCTTTGTAGGGAAACTTTTTGGAGTTGGCAATAATCATATTGGCTCTGAAAAAAAGAGCTATTGAGTTTTGTTAATCAGCTTGTTCAACCATAGTTCACTTTCTATCTCCAGTGAATTGAGCGACCTGGCTTTTTATCACATCATGCAAATGTTACAAGGACTGGTGGATGTAATCTGGCACCACTGGTGTCACGGCTTTAGCATTAGGTCCTCACTGACAGCAGGGTGTGTGAGCAGAGAAAAGAACCTCCAGAGCAGTCAAAGTGCAGACAAATAATGGGTTTCCTGTCCAGTGTGCAGGTTAAGGTGAAGCAGCATAAGGACTAAGCATATCAACAGCCATTATTTTGTACCATAAGCTGATATCAGGCCATTCTTATGCCAAAAGTTAGGGGTATTCATTGTATAATAAAATTATATTTAAAAAGCCTCTGTAACAGTAACTAGATCATCTCAGGGCAATAAAAATCTCTCTTATGCAAGTTACACATTAAATGGATAAATGAAATGTGGAAGCAGAGGGGAACCTCATAATGTGGATGGATGATACTGAGTAGCTGACTTTTATGAAGATATACATTTCAGCCCGTTTTGGAGTTTGGTGTAATATGAATTGTCCTTCTCTGTGACTGGTTTATCTGGCACCATCAGAATCATTGTGAGGTGATTAATGATGCCCATCTGGAGCTCCAAACATATCAAAACAAATGCTACTAAAATGATCATGACTTGATATAAATTGAACCAGGTCTGGCATCCTCAGCGGTATGTTTTTCTCTATTCTATCACACATGCAGTGGCACTGAGGCAAAGCATTTCACTGCACACTGTACTGTATACGATTGTGTATCTGATGATCAAATCAACCACTCAGCTTTTTTCTACTTTAACATAAAAACCCAATGCCTCTGACCGTGTTTTCTATGTGCATACACTGCATGTAAAAATATATACTGTACACTTTGTTTTCAAGAAATCATTCAGCCTATTCTTTTTTCTATAATAACCATTTATTCCCTCACTAGCAATTCAAGTCCAAAATTTCCCCGCTGGAATCATACCATTAGAATGCATCATTATTAACCACCACACGTGAACAGCATTTCACTAAGCAGACCACATACTTTTTTAAAAAGTCAGCAGCCAACAAGTGGTCTCTGGTGGAGGAAAGTGGTGCTTTGAGCCAATTTCCTATTTGACAACCAGGGACAATTCCTCAGAGTACAAGTGGCGTACCTTGCTGACCAGCTGGGTGATCAATCAGCATCTACAGCATGTTATGTTACAATGATGATCCTGGTCTCTGTTGAACATTTTATACAGAGAATGCAGTCCAAAGTGCATAAAAATATAATTAAACTTAATTAAAAGATAAGTCATAAAATAAGGAATCCAACAGGTGAAAAACAATACATAATCAAAATAGACCAGGAAAAATAAAAACAAAGTTCAATATTGCATTCTTTCCCTACCCGTCAGACTGAGGTCACCAAATACTTTCCATCCTTAAAACAGTTATGGCAAGTATACTCTGTATGATTAGAAACATATACCCAGATCACTCTGCTTCTGCCCTTGATTAATGTTAGTGTGTCAGACTGTACTTTCATATTCAGTGTTCGTGGCTCTTTACAGGCCAGCATCTGCACAGCTGCACTCGGAGAGAAGCCTGTGTCCAATGATTTACGATCGCTGCGGTGACGTCTCCCACTCTCCTGCACAATGCCCCAAATCACTAATCCTCTGTAATGACAGCATCCTGCGCTGTGCTGTCATTATTGACACCCTGTCACGTTAGTGTAATATGGTTGTGTATGTGAGGGGGTGGCGAGCCTCCACAACCACGTTCACCAAGTGTGAGCTTCTCCATGTGGAATATTACCCGTGACTCATTGCCTCCTCTGCCATTTTCTCCCTAATATTTAAGTGACATTCAGAAGTTGGTAGCAAGATTGCTTTTTGAAAAAACAAATTGGTGCCATCAGAGTACAGTAAAATATTTTTCCTTTAGACCTGTTTTACTGAGGAACCGTATGTGATGATTTGAATAACATCTCATATTACCGCTTAAATACAGTGTTGGAGGTTCTGGTTTACATACTGAGAATGATGGCCCTTGGGTCCCTGAGCAGCTGTCTTGCTCAACAGTAAAATCAACATGAGAAAATGAACATTGGAAGTCATTTGGCTAATGGTGGCCAAACAGAATAATATTCTTCAGTGTTTAAACCATCAATATATGAACCACTAGTAATAAGTGCAGGTTTCAGAGCTGCAGTGGCAGTGATTATGGTAATAATCATGCATAATGCAAGTACATAGTAAGGAAAATAAAGGCTAAACAAAGAGTACAATCGTCTTAAGTTTAGCTTAAACTAAAGCTTACTTTGTTGTTATATGTCAAACAACAGAGAAACAGTGAATAGTCACCAGTTTGTGAATCCAGCAGTGAGATGTCTTGCAGGTTTTCTTTTTGTTTGATTTTTGGGTGTCTTCTAGTTGTGCTCTTCATTTATTTATACAAATGGATGCTGCAGTCAGCAGAAAAATAAAAAGTGTTATTTATTCCTATCTGGGACTAGAAACAGCAAATATACAAACAATTTACTAACTGGCTATAAGTTGAATTAACATTGACTTTTTCAGTTGTACCAGCCCGACAAAGAGTAACAGAATGGAAATGTATGCATGTATTTAATTTAAAGCCTTATGACAATAAATGATATAGAAGCATGTGCACACCTAACCAGAAAAGTGAAACAGACTTGAAACTTTCAACCAGAGAGGACAGAAAGTAAGTTTTACTTGTAACCAGCCATGAATCTGGCTACCTGCACCTCTTTTCTAGCATATTGTGCACCAGGTGAAAGCCATTTAGACAAGAGCAACAAGACACATTGTTTTACATTCTGCAGGATACCTACATGATTAAAAGAAGAAGGTAAATGGGTGCCTTGTTGTAAATGTATCAAAATCATTTTTTGTTTTGTTTCCACTGTATTTCCAAAATACACATTTCCAAACGTTCCTTTTGAGTACAAGCCTAACTAAATTGATCTCACTGGGCTGTTGAAATGCATTGTGGGTACTCTGAGTGATGGTCACTACATGCTTAGTAATTACCCTTTAGTGGATTTGACTAATAAAAACAGCATAGATGATCTCCAGCTACACTGTATACTGAGCGTCACTAACAATATATTGATCAGTATTGTATTGTATGTATTTCAGAATAGTATATGTTCGCAACACGAGGTTTGGGCTGGGCTTGGATTTACTTTTCGTTCAGTCCGGGTGTGGACCAAGGTCTGGACTTTGAGAAGTCCTGGTCTAAAGGAAACAGTTGTAGCAGACCCAATATGTGTAATTAGAAGCTATATTTCTATACTTACTTGATAGTGTCAAAGCTTAATGAAACAAGCCTTCACACTTTCTTAAAAAATTGAAAGACACGCTTTCAGAAAGACACGCTCGCTCATCAAGCCAGCGTGTCTTTCTGACACTTTCATCTATTGTCAAGACCGTATTGATTGTCTGTCTGGTGTCTGTCCACCACCAGCATCTGATGCCGCCCGCGGAGACGAGTAGTGTCACCACCTTCCCTGTGACCTCTCTATGGGGAGGCGAGGTGTCGACCTGTCACTTTGCACCCTGTGCCTGTCATCATGTCTGAGTGGGGAACTGCCACACGTCTGCTGGTCTGACCAGCTCTGCAGAGGTTCAAAGGCTTCAGGGAATAAGTCATTTCAGTCCACCAAATGGATTTCTGTAATAGAATTTTCAAGGGCAGTGGAATAGTGAATAAAGCTCACTGCTGTATGAGTGTTTGATGTGAGCTGATCACAACTCAGCAATATGAAGAGTTGTAGCCTGCCCAGTCTAATGAAAGGCACTGAAATGAGCTCAGTGTCTTAAAATACAAATCATACAATATATCTGCGTGTGCCAAGTAAGTGAAGTACTAAAACAGTATAAAAGTCGAAGGGGTTGTTTGAGTGTTTGTTTTCAGTCTTTAATGAATACAAATTATCCCAGTTCAATTATCAGTAGAAAAAATGAAAATATCTTTTGATAAAAAGTCAATCCTACAAGTGTGCACATAAAAACTGAGGTCAACTCTAACTCCCAATAAAGATCTTATTAAGGAACATCCAATCACAGCTTCAAATCTTGATAAAAATTGTGCACTAACATAAAATGAAGCTATATTGCGCTGTGTCAAAACCTGATAATACATTCAGCAATTTAAATCAGTTCACTTTCAGATTCTGGGTTAATGTTGGGTGAATTCAGCAGTGTCTTCTTCTATGGTGTTCGGGATTTGCTACAGCTCTGATTCCCACGCCTTCCTTTCCAGTAGCAAGTACTGTATTTACAATTAATCATCACACTAAACCAACACGGAGGACATGATTCACTTTTAAATCCTAATTTACAGCTAGGAAAAACACTTTTGGAACCAGCGGCTCCTCCTAATTTACAACTCTATTGGAGGAGACACAACTGGAAACAGGAAGTAGATGACGGCTGTTTTCACACAGAATCAGGCATTGCTGCGATTCACCGCAGGGGTGTGCGGCATTGTGGGAGTGTCTGATACTAACCAGCAATCCCAGCTTGAAGACTGAGCTTGAAGACAGAGCCCTGACCTCAAACCCATCCAACACCTTTAGGATGAATTGAACACCAACTGCAAGCAAGGCCCCATCATCACCCAGCATCAGTGTGGGACCTCACTAGTAATCCCTGCAGCCAGGTTTTAAAATCTAGTAGAAAGCCTGAAACCAGAAGAGGCTGTTAGAGCTGCAGATTAATGTCCATGGTTTTGAAATGGAATATTCAACAATCACACATGGGTGTAATGTTGGCACATCCACATACCATACACCTGGCCGTGTATATGTTCAAGCCCCCAATGCTAAATTAACCAAAAGGCTTCTGGTTGCCTGAACTGAACCATAACCATGCCAAAATACACAGCATTTACCAACATTTTCATGTGGTGAACACTTAATTATTTAATGCATCTTCACAGTTCATATTTGTTTTATAAAACCCACCTAATTAACCATATTAGTCGACTTTAATTTGCTGCCGGCTGAACTAAAAAATATTTCATATATTTTAAATTATTACTGTTAAAATATCTTCATTACCACTATTTTTCATAGCTCTACTGTATAATGACATGGTTTCAATATTAACTGTAGTTTTGACTAAGTTACTAATATTTCTAAAGACCAAGTAATAAGCCTGTTGCTCTCACTTTTTGTCACTATTGAAAGCAAATTGGTCAGAAATCTAATTATAGATATCTCTATTCTTCTTCCAACTGCTGAATTACAGATGTTGCCAATGAAAAACTCTCTTATTTAAGATTATTAATTAGACAAGAAATAGTTTTCTTTCAATATCTCTGAGAATTCATTGTTAAGATTGAAGGCTGCTGCCTGACTCAGGAAATAATCTAGTCTGGTGAGCTCAGCCCTTGAGTTTTTTTTTTCAAATGACCTTAATTCACATCCAGACAGAAGACAAAGCTTTGACTGTGCATTATCTCCTGGTGTATTTCTGAGGAGGAGGAGGAGGAGGAGGAACAGAATGTTATAAATAAGGACTTTTCCAGCGGTAATGGTTGTACCTGTGCAGTATATCAGACCAGAGTATTACAGCAGTGCAGTGTATGTTTAGTTGGCATTAAATACATACAGCTTGCTTTAGAACACAAATCGGCAATTCATGACAGACATATAGTACATTCATTTCAACCACACATTTCCGGCTTAATCCTTGACCAAAGAAAGTGACATGAGCAACTTTGACACCAGTCTTTATATCACTTGCACAGAAAGAGACACTATGCCAGGCATATCATCACATGTCAGTTTGAATCACCTCTCACTCCATTTGCTGCTATGCTCGGATCTTGAAACTTGCTAATTTCCCCGCTATCCTCACTGAGGCTGGTCTCCTTTGGTGGGGTGGAGGACTTTCCCCCTGAGGCATAATGGCTGCTCTCCAGCTTGTGTCAGCCGCTGAAGTTAAGGCCCTCTGGCTGCTGTAGTGTTGGTGTCGGCCCGAGTTAGCTGGGTGTTCAGAAAGGAGCAGAGGGCTTGTCCTCTCTGCCTCTCGGGGGCTACAAGGTGCTGCAGCCTGTGTTGGACAGAGTGCTGTACCTTCTGCTCTGTGTGCTTTATCAGACATTGCTCAGGCTGCAATGTTTAGTGGTGCAATACAAGACACCTTTGAACCACAGGAATTTAGGTTCTACACTTTATCCATTATTGTTGTCTTGTGCCTCAGTCAGTAAAAGAAGATGCTTAGTAAAATTACCCAGACTATTCTAATCATATTTCTCTTGTAATACAAGAATGAGAGCTAAATTTAAACTTAAAGTTGCAAACCAAACGTGTTCAGATTATTTATTTGATGTCCTTAAAGATAGTAAATAGGAATGCTTTTGGTTGAGTAAAGTTGCTAGACTGTTTCTAAAATATCCCATTCCTACAAACTAGACAAGATAATTAGAGATAGAAGATCAAATGAATATTAGACTACAATGGATGGCTTTTTGGCAAATCTTAAGTAAGCATACATACACTTTAAAGGCGTCCTGATATAAAAAAAATAATGGACAAGGTCTGTTCCATATTAGGACACCTTAGAGATCATTATTAGTCATATCATAGCCATGGTGATCAATTCATCAACCATTTTTTCCAGTTTGTTTAGCCCGTGGATATGTCTGTTTCACTACTGACAGTTAGTTTAACCAAATTTCAGGCTTTATGACTCGAATACATAAATGTACAAAGACAAGAGGATGATTCTGGAGCAAAACAAGAAGAGGTTAAGAAGAGGTAAAAGCTAGATGTATACCTTTCTTATTTTATGCTTGACCACTTCTCTGTTGGTGACTACACTTTCCCTTGCAGCTGTGCTTTGCAATGTGCTGCTAAATCACCCGTAGCTTCAGTCTGCTCAGTGTACCGTATGAGGAGTAAAATACAGTGCACGATGCTTCTGTTTCACGCTGTGTCATTACACACTGTTTACGACAAGCGCCCGGTGTCTCGTCACCATCTCAGTATATCCTATGCTACTCCACATATTCATAATATGTGACAAGCACAAGTCTCATACTGAGTCTGGACATTTAAAATTATTAAATACTAACAAATGAGATTTTAAACTTTGAGTTTTATATGTGGCAAGAGTTGTTTGTTTGATTTAGGAGGGCACTTCACCTATTTTACTCTTAAAGATCAGTTTACTCGTCATAAGGCATACTTCTCAGTTTTGAATTTAACAGAAAGCCTGCAAAGTGGTGGCATGGAGAATGATGTGGGGGCTTTCCAGGCAACTACGATCTAATGAAAGATGCTATTTTTTTGGGGATGTTGACCCCTGTAAGGGACTAAAAGTCAGGTTATCCTGGCCTTTGCTGCTTCAGTTGCTGTCTTTAATCTGTTCCCATGTTGGAAGCGTATGGAAGTATGATACTAAAACACAGAAGTACTCCTTTATGACATTACAATGGAACACAGGTTATTGAAATGAACATCAATTTGGCTATTGTATGTGATTTTGTATAAATTTGCCATAATGTAATATATAAATATGGGAAAAAAATTCTTTATTGCAATATTTCAAACACATCACTGCCCAACCCGACCCCATACATTGATATCCTACCTTGAAGCCCTCTTAATTTCCTTTTGTCTGTCCAGTTCTCATTCATTATACATCACAGAGTTAAGTTGAAGTATTGCACATCTGCTTAAGAGTTTGCTCAAGAGACCTTGTAGAGAAGTGGCCAAGGGGTTGTTTTGATAAGTGACTGAAGGAGGAGTTAATGATCTCCTAGCGATGAGTTGATCTGGCTTAACCTGCAGTCATAGGGTGGCAAAAACTGATGGACCTCCATTTTTGAACTGTAAGGTCATACCTACCCTTATACTGTTATAACAGCACTAAATCTTTTAGACTTTAAGAAGACTAGCGGCTAACTCTGTCTCGCTATTTTTGATGTACTCCCTATAACCAAATATGTTAATGAGGTGTATTAGTATGCTCAGTTAGATCTGCTACAAGAGTTCAAAGACAAAAGAACCCCCATCCATCAGTATGCATAATGAACTACTGCTCAGCAGCCTTCTCTGGCGAAGACACTGAGTTCAGCCAGGGATTGTTTATGAATGTTTTATATCACTTTGTAATACAATTAATATTTTTGGAACCAGACCCATGTGATCAGGATGAAGAGGGTCTCACACAGTCAATTAAGAGAGAGAAAATGTAGAGAGGCAGACTGCCCCAGTTAAAAAATTGAAAAGTGGTAATTTTTCCAAAAGGAGTATCTTAAACTTTCAACACTCGTTCACCATTTAACAGTGTTTGAGCCAGGAGGAGTTCAGTGTCTTTAAAACTTTTGAGACAAAGCGTAGTTTTTCCAAACAGGCCACCCTGTCAGTGGGATTATTTGACTGTTTTTGTCTTCTGTCAATATTTATAGTATATTGGATCACGCCCATACTGTGAAACCATAGTGACAACTCAGAAATGTACCACATCTAATGCAGCGTATTATCCATAATCCAGTTTAGTGTCTCAGTGTCGGCCTTTGCGGGCTCTTTTTTATGTTGAAAGGCGTCTCTTTGTTGGGTGGAAGGTCCAACTCCTTATGTGATTGTGCCAAATAGAGCAACATGATACACTCCTACACTTTTCTGCACTTTGACAAAACATCAAGATGTAATCACACACATGCTATTGGCCATAATTGCTTCCCACAACTACTGCACACATGGTCTTGTGCATATCCCTGCATTGTAAACAGAGCCTTGCCTTTGTGGATAGCGTTGTGGGATTGGACCAGTGCCACGCGGTAATGGAACAGGAGAGTCAAAGACTACTTCTGCCATCTGCAAGGTCTTTGTCCCTGCTATTGTCAGCAAATGCCTGCCGATGATGCCACATGCGGTAATCATTTCTGTCTATCAAGGAATTATGCGCAATGAGTCTGCTGTTATCTAAACCTGAGGTTTTCACTAATGGATTGCATTACTTTGAAGTCATTTGGAGTTTAAATTCCCATATAAATGATACTTAATTATGCTGACATTATCCTGTTTGACTGCAATTCGATTTATAATAATATTCTAAATGTATTCAGATAGCTTAATGATATCATTAAGTTAAATTGGCTATTAATGCTATTGTATAACACTACAATATCAATTGCATTATGCAGTAATTGAATGTTAAATCTTCTCTGTATATGAGGTCAATGGGAAGTGTAACCAGCTGTGTCATGGCTGACTTGCTTCTTTTGGATGCCTTAGCATAAAAACTTATAAAATAACACCAATAAATTCGACTGTTTATCTTTGTGGTGACAAATCTTATTAAAATGTCAATCAGTGACAGCCAGTCTGCCCCCATGGAGTTAAAATATGAATTTATTCTGACTGTCTTGCATCCAGTTCCTTCCAATTACACGGTAGCCGTATTTAAAGGGCTTTGTGTTAAGGTACAGCTGCTGTAGGACCATATTTTGGTACCCTTTGGCATTCAGAGTAAAGCATCCTGCACACCACACCTTCTATCCTCCCATACACACACACACACACACCTGACAGACTAATAAACAGACCAGGACCATCCACAGCACTGCAACCGCATCCCTTATCCTCGTCTGCTCAGTATTTTTTACACTGGGTTCTTTTCCAGAGCTCCACACTGTTGAAACGATGGAATGCTTTTTTCATCAAGATTCATGCATTCCAAACTTCCCTTCGACTGTTTGGCTGGCTGGGGTGTCTTTGTGCTTGCTAATTAGAAGCAGCTTGGTCCAGCATATCACAGCAGATCCTCGCAGAATAACCTCTTCCCCACCTCCACTCATGGCACACAACACTGTAAAAATGAAAGCTATGGCAAGAGCTAAGTGAGCAAAGAGACATATTTTTCAAGAAAGCCTTTTCAAGAAATTTACAGAGCAATTATCTGGGGCATATTACTGGGCACGCAGGTAACGTTGGCTTTGTCTACAATGATAGGCCTGTAACTTAAAAAAAAAGGATTTCAACTATCTCAGCTTGTGATCAATTTTAAATAAGTTGTATAAACACGTATGGAGTTGTGTAACTATATTATCAATAAGTAGCCAGTCCCCTTAGTTCTCTCCTCTCCTCTCTCCTTCTCGCCTCAGTCTGGACATGTCCATAATAGTCTATAATGCTGTGTTCTCGCCATGTAGGTCAAATGGGAAGAATGGGGAAACCTCATTATTCAGACTTGGGAGTATTTATGCATCATTGTAAGATGGTTAGCCTAACAACAACCTCATGTAGCATCTTTGTAGAAGTCTAGAATTAATATTTGAAACTCTTTTAATTAGCTTAATCGATTGTATTAGTGTTATGTTTATTTAGATTCAGCCATTTTTGCCATTTGCTTACTGACACTTATTAAGTTATTTTTACCAAGTGGGAGACATTGTAGCTTTCAGGAATTCCTGATATACTAGAATTAAAAGTAGGGGTATGATTTGAATGTTTTTACCATCTGGCTGCTTGAAATTAAGGTCTGTGAAATGTGATGTGAATATGGTATAAGCAAGTAGGTGATCAAATCCCCTGCCAAACCTTTTTTGCAGTAAAAAAACAGTAACCTTTTAACTGTATGAATAGTTGTCATTAATCTGTGAAGTACATTAGATTATAGAGGATGCTGCTGGTGAATGGTTGTATTGCTGTGGTCTTGCAGCAGACTTAATTATTGATATCACTCAGTTGATATTGATGTCACTTTTTGTCAAAAGAAGATGGGCCTTCTCTGAACATTTGTTGTAGACGTGCGAGTACTGGTGGTACTGCACACTACTGCAGGCGAAGGAACACTTTACAGGAAGATTTTGTAATGCATTCAAATATTAAATCTTAATCAACTCATTGAAACTTAATTTAATGTGTGCTTTAGTGTGTCCGAGCACATTCTTTTACATTGCAAATTCCAAGTCATATGATTTGGGTTTGTGCAATGGACTACAGTTATGTGATTCTGGGAAAGGGCTGAGAAAAAAAGATCTTGTGGTAAGGATTCACAGGTTTTATGGGCCAGTATCTAGAAAAAAATAATAATTTATTAACTGACAACAGTGCCTTGGAAAACATCTTGAGCACAGAGAGGCTTTTGGATGCATGAAGCCGTGAGCTGTGACGGAATTTGTCTGGATCCCTCTTGTCCACGCATTACTGACCAACTTCAGCCAACAGGAGAGGTGGAGGAAGGGAGGGAGGGGGTGGAGAAGCTAAAAGGAGAAGGACAGAGAGAAAATGTACTGCAAAACAGCGTCGCCCCCGGGTTTAATTGGGAGAGCTTTGGCATTTTTCCGAAACGAAACAACAGGGAAACAGGAAATGCAATTACACCCACAGAGAAATGTGTCAAACAGGTTGCAAGCTCTCTCACCACGCAGTCTCACTCCTCTGTAATGAACAGTTCCCGTAGCCAAAGGCACTGAGGGTGGCTTGTTTCACAAAAGGTGTGAAGTGAAGCCTCTGTGCTGAGAGGTTTTGAGAGAGACAACGGTGCTCTCCGGGCTCGGTGAGGGCGAGATAAATAGTGAAAAGCCATGCTATCTTTAACAGACCTCACCATCTGGTCACGTTGAAGAGACATTATTAGGAGGTCACTGAAGAAGACAACTAATCTGCCTCACATGCTACGGTTCATTCCTGGTGTTAATAGCTCATTTAATTAATGTAAACATTAATTATTTGACATTATCATTTGACAGGTGATGAGATATTAATAGCTGTTCAAAAGGGATACAGATTAGACTAGAATGGCTCTGTCAGGGTTGTAGATAGATCCTCAGTAGCGTGTTGTGTCCACTGTGTTGTTGTCTGTTATCTTTAGATGGCATGTTGCATGCTGGGATAATGAGCAACTGCCACTCAGATGAGTTCGACACAAATGTCACGGTGATGAATGAAAAGGTTCGGGGATGACAGTGGTGCTAATGGGACGTTCTTCACAGCACTTGCTGGTTGTTAGTGGCCTCTTTCAAACAGAGACTAAACAAATTCCAAATGTAAACATCGCGTCATTTTCACTAATTTAAAGGTCACTTAATGAGTCCCTTCAGATGAAAAGCTTTAAATATTATTTTATCGTTGTCTCAACATGTCGTCATTTTCATTTTTATTCAGATGCATTCTCACAATCTCACATTGCCTTCATTTCCACTAAACTCAGACACTTTCTTTTCATATTTGCTATTTTAATACAATTGAATCAAAGTCAATTATTGTTTGGTTGGCGGTCAAGTCCTCATACATTTCCTTCAGATGAATAACTTACTTACTTACACACTTTAGTCATTGTCTTACCATGACATTTAATCTGACTCTGTTTTATAATCATAGCTGTGTCTTTGCTCTGCTGCACGGCTTGAAAAGTCCTGGAAACACTTTTTATTCTTTCTTTGTCGCACAGGGGAGGAAAAAGCTTGGTGCACACAGATGTGATACAACGATCTTTCCACATGATATACTGTTGCAATCAGTCAGCACGTGCTACAACCCCATCATCTAACTCTACAACTACAGGAAGGACGTGCTTTGATATTTTTCAAATGAGTGGGACTTTGTGTCAGGAGGGCAACAGCTTTCAAGATTGATTCACAGTCTGCGAAACATGTAATCACTGTGCGCCTGGATTTACAGGTTCCCCCGGGGTCACGTTGCCGCTGTTAGCCCCCTCTCTTACTCTGTGGGACACCCAGGAAACATCTGGAATTGCCATTGGCTAAACGCTGGTCCAAACAAGGAATCATCGGCCATTTTATTAGTGCATCAAGCTTTTGAGCTTGTGTTTGATCAAAGCTTGGTTCGCTCGACTTTGTCTGGCCCCCCACCCTTGCAGGCTTTTCATCACATCACATCACAAGGACAAGGCAAGGTTTTTGAAGGGTAAGAACCCAAGTCAGAGTGATTAAAGCAGCAAGGCAAAGACACAACATGCCACCGCTGCCAGGTGAAAGTACAAAAAGAGTGCTTTTCAGAAAAGATACAATGCTCTGATATTGAGTTTTAATAGCTTTCTGGGGTCCAAGGGTCAACAAACATTCTGAACACATAACTATTGGTGTAAACTTTTAACTAGGGTTGGAAAAAGAAAAACACAGAAATTACAGCTACATGTTGTTGTTTTTCTATTGGAATAACATATCCTTGGGTGAAAATCCTGCCTTTAAAATGTCAGCTTTTCAAGAACTACAAAAAAAACCAACAACCATATTTAGAGATTTAGCACCGTGTACTTTAAACTATCCAGTTGGACCTGAAAGGATTAAAGGTTTTTCCTCTTTGGGATGACTTTTCTCATCTCAAAGATGAGAAACCTCTTAATCCTTCAGTTCATATAAAAAAAATGAAATCGTTTTTTGAAACTTTTTTAACATTAACAGCAAAATGGTAATGCAGATCATTAAAGAAATCTATGCCCACGCTTTCTGTTCGACTTTCTAGCCCTGATTCAAGTTCAAAAGGATGCATCTGAAGTTAATGATAAAAGTTCCAGGGAAGGATTCTCATATAGCACTAATCTATTTTCCATATGCACTGCTCTCCTTTTTCCCATGTCAGGAAGCTTTTCTAGCATCCCATCATGCAATTACCCATTCTTTGCACTCCCCATTTGGGTATATCACCTACTACACACTTATGCCTCAGTTCACTCATCTTTCATATCCCCCCCACCTCCCTTTCTCCTCTCAAATGACATCAGACATCACATCCCTGTTGTCCTCCCAAGAAATATGAAATACAATCCAGCTGTGGTGTTTCAACACAACCTTGAACTGTGATTATGACTTCATTGCTGTGCTGCAGCAGAGCCAGATATGTTGCACAAGCATTCCATTGCACTACACCAAATGAAGTTATCTCTCTTGCCGCAGTAAAAATATGAGAATGTCCATCTGCTCAATTGCAATGTAAATGGGGATAAAGTGTAGAGGTTGACCTTTCCAAGTTTTCTGATACTGGTATTTTTTTCTCTCCTGCCTTCATTTTGAAATCTTTTTTTAAAGTGCTGTGGTGTTTCCACTCTACACCTTCTAAAGATCATCTGTCAATCAGAAAGTGCACCAGAATTCACCTATATATTGCGAACTATTGCTGCAGCGCCTGATGGCATAACACACATTACCTCCTGTGCACTCACCAGACAACTTGCTTTAGGTTAAATTACTACTATCTGGAGCAATTAGCAGTGTCACAAGGCAGAAAGGTATAACAAGCTAGCTATGCTAGCAGCCCTCTGAGGCTGTAGGCTACGGCCCAAAATGAAATAGTTGGAAAATTAAAAGAAAACTTTACATTGTCAAATTTGACATTCATCAGTCTAAACAAGACTTCAGCACTTCCTTGGACCTTTTATAGTCCCTCAAACAGCTCAGGCTAAGCTCTGAATGCTATGGTTTGTATTCAGGTCAAAGCATAGGTAAGATTACCATGCTTACAACATGTACAGTTATTTGACTGCAACCTACATGGCCTAAACCATGTTTGGGCATCGTTTTGTTTTGTCACTGGGCCTCCAGTGCTCACTTGACAAGATAATGTTATTGTAAGGCAGCTGAAGTCATCAAACAGGCTTACCTTTACCAAATCCAAAATGCCTCTTCACATTTCTTCTCAGTTGGTTTGGTGTCATGGTTATTCCTTCAGCATGGCTCGCTAGTTTTTTACATTTTGCATAAGCAAAGACAACAACAATAACCTAGTGCACTCATAGGTCTGCAGAGCATGCCATGAGTCAGAAGGACACCTGTCGCTCAGTTGGAAGGTCCATTAATCTCCCATTAATTGCATGGGTTGTGGTTCAATCAGCTGTACTTTGAGGTTACTGTCATTTATTACTATCATACATTCATTGTCAAATTACAATGAACATGATAACATGCTAATAAATCTGAGCTGAAGCTGGTGGTAACCTCAGTTATCAGCTTTTAAGGTATCATGTCATGTACTCAATTTTGATCTGATAATGGTGCTTGAGGAATCATCAGGGGATATTTGTTAAACCTGTTTTGCAGGTAACAACACTGAGAGCTTAAGTAATCTAAATCAAATGCCTTAGTGGACTGCAAATGATGGTGAATGATGGAGGTCAGTATGGCTTCACATGCTATAGCAACATGCTGTGAGCTCTAGAATACAGAGACAGTCTAGCTCTGTCTCTGGGGATTCAGCAGTATTGACCTCTGAACCATAAAAATGCAATACAGGAAGAGAACAGTGCTGCTGGGATTGCATTAGGTTGAGTTGTAGGGCTTTTATTGATTTTGTTCCTATGTGTCGTGTTCTGTGTAAAACATCTTTAACTTATATTGTTAGGTATTTTATGCACTCCCAACAAACCCAGGATGGAACAGCATGTACTGTGTACACTTATACTTTAATACTTAATAATCCTCTCCATCTCACGAGAGAAAGGTGGATTTATTTGTTCTGCAAAATCAATAATGAGCTTTCACTTGAATTCACCTGCACAGCCCATTTGTGGTTTGTCCTTTATAATTTGTCACAACTTGCTCTTGGTACAGCAATTACCAACAGGAAGAAACTGCAAAGAGTTCTTAATTATCTGTCAACAATGGCACAATAACTCGGCTGGAAAGGACAGAATGCTGGGAGCCTTTCTCTTGAGAGGACACTAACAGCACAAGTCAATCAACAAGACCCCATCTAATTTTTCTTTTTGTACAGGTTTTTGTGTTATCTTCACAGACGTATTCATCCATATTGCATGTAATTTTAAAAACTGTGAATTGCGTATTGTGAAATATATACACTACCGTTCAAAAGTTTGGGGTCACATTGAAATGTCCTTATTTTTGAAGGAAAAGCACTGTACTTTTCAATGAAGATGACTTTAAACTAGTCTTAACTTTAAAGAAA
>JAVQJL010061738.1:0-10195 GCA_036024295.1 Nannoperca obscura | reverse complement strand
GTTCAGACCTATTCCAGCAGAATGCCCTATGCACTTCAAGGAAATGTCTTGAAAATGTTTGCTGCTTTATACTTTGCAAAGATGACGTGCTGCCTTCAGACGACTGAGCATGCAAAGTTGTGGACTTCAGAAAGAACGCAGCGCCACCTGCCCGCATCACCCTGTGTGACTCCCCAGTCAGCACTGTGGAGTCCTTCTGCTTCCTCGGCACCATCATCAGCCAGGGCCTCAAGTGGGAGCTGAACATCAGCTCGAGGACACCGCCAAGTCCCTGAGGCGTGCAGGAAAGATTGTGGCTGACCCCTCCCACCCCGGTCACAAACTCTTTGAAATACTCCCCTCTGGCAAGAGGCTGCGGTCCATCAGGACCAAAACCTCACGCCATAAGAACAGTTTCTTCCACTCTGCAAACGGCCTCATCAACATGGCCCGGGACCTCACTGTGACTTTAACACTGATTCAACCATAACCCATGGACGCTACACATTATATTAACGTTGTATTAATGCTGCTACAATCTGAACGTCGCACATCCTCAGTTCTGATTGTATTTACATTTATATTGCACTCACTTTGCACAGCTCTTCTTTTTATTATTATTGTAAATTTTCTATTTAGTGGTTTTATAAAAATGTTTCTGTATATATCTGCTCTTGTTGACACCTACGCACCGAAACAAATTCCTTGTATGTGAAAACCTACTTGGCAATAAATCTGATTCTGATTTAACCCAACACCCAACCTCATCAAATACTGATCAAGAGGCAAATCTTTGCTAATTAGCAGCCATAATGATCTGACCAGTATACAGTAGAAGCACCTTTGTACACTGAGTGCTGAGGATACTGTGCCTCAGTATTTGACAAGTACTTGTGGCCAGGCAAAACCCATTATGGATGATAATTACTTGTAAGATATTGGTACATGCATCTTACAAGTAATTATTATAAGTTCAGTCAAACAAATGAAATGTTTATGGTCTGATAAGGTTTACAATATCGCTATTATGGCTGGTATATGCACAACCCACATAGTTCATTATTTCTCTGTCTGCTGTGGTTCTGCTATTCCTAGCTTTACCGGTAATCCCACTCTCTGCCAATAAGTGATTGTGTTGCTGATGCAGTCATATGCAGTAAGTAGTCACCTATGTATCATTCAGCTATTGTTCATGATTCATAGCAACATTTATTTTAAATTCTTCATTACTACAATTCTACTTACTTTTAATGACGATAATAATCATTGCAGTTATGGTAGAAGTGAATTTCCTTGAGGACAGTGTGACTTCATACACACAGCTGTAGTTGCCCTGGTGTTTATACTCAGCTGCAGGGAAATTAAAGGAGGCTGATTGGTTGGCAGCTGGCTTGGTGTCGTTGATGTCGGAATCAGAGAAGATGAGAGAGAAAACACCGCCAGGATAGTGGGATGAAATGAAGCAGGTGATGTCAAAGCTATAACCCCTGGTGACTTCTGCACCTTCAGGACCCCAGACCAGCCCTCCATTAGGAGAAGTCAGGGAGATGCTGGGCTGCTGCAGTGGCACTGGGTAAAAAGGGACAACAGCATTAAGTGAATATAAAATTCCTGAATTTGTAAATTGCCAAAGATGAGATTAAAATGGATTCTGCATATACTAAAAATCTATTTGTGCACAACAAAGTTAATTGACATGAACATTTTTCTGTCCAGACAAAATTGTTTGAATGGAAAATGTACAAATAACCAAACTATAGAGAGAATCAAAATGTGCAATGTTAAAACCAAACATACTGATTGTGGAAGTGAAAGTAAAGTGAGTATGACTTTAAATCTAACAAACATGATGAGTGCATTTGTTTGATAAAACATTTTTTTAGCTAGTAGTTTTCTTCTCCTTCTCCTCTCTGAAACACCTGAGCAAATCACAGTGATGCATGACTACAATATCAAGACAAAAAGAGAGTTTCTCTGGGGAATCATGTTGTTGTCTGGTGCAGAGCGACACAATGTATACACACAAATCTGCAGCCAGAGGCGGACGATGTTTTTAACAGTTCATCAGTAACATAACAACAGAAATAAATGATTAAAATTACAGTTTGATTAAGTTGTTTACATGATATTTATATTTGATACTATTTCAGTCTTAATTCTACTGCATCTCATGTTGTGAGAGCGTTTCTGCTGTAATGCATTCACAGAGAAAAATGTGAAATGACATTTGCTAAAATAATAAGTGTTAACTTTCCCTGTCATCTCAGAACCTGCTACTCCCTCCCGCCTCTATTGGCCCATCTCCACTCATTCCCTGCCAGCAGTGGACTGTTTTGCGAAAAATAGAAAGGTATATGGCACTGTATTGCATTTTCTCAACTGGGCACCCATCAGTGAGCTGGGTCATTTTTCTCCACTGGGAGGGCCTAGTGCGCATTTTTACAATGTTCCTGTTTTACCAGAAATAGACGAGGTTCTGCAATGAATATCTGAGGACATGACCTCAGTATGCTCAATTACATTACATTTAGCAGACGCTTTCAAGCGACTTACAAGTGAGGAGGTGATCAGAGGAGTTCGGAGTCGAACCCATCGAACCCATGGTTGATAAGCACACAGCTGTACCTCCCAGCCACCACACCTCCAATTGTAGTTACTGCCACCAGACCTTCGACCTGTCCAGCAAGATTTAATGGTCTGTTTTCTGATTATTACTGTTGCTATTCTGTGGTATTTGTTGTGTCTTATTTTATTTATTTATTTGTTTTACCAGTAACAGAAACTCTGACAGAGTTGCCTAGGGGAGAGTTGAAGTTTTGCATTGAAACTCTTGTAGCTTCCTATTTAAAGGACAGATAGGAAAGAGGTATCAATTTTCTCATCTAACAAATATGTGTATTTCCCAAAATCAAAATGTTGAACTATTTCTTTAAACAAGTGGATAAAACATCAAGTTCAGGAAATTGATTAATTTCCTCACCAGTAACTGAGAGTCTGACAGAGTCACTTAGGGGGGAACTGAAGCCTCTTGTCTGATACTGACACTGGTACGGTCCCTCGTTATCAAAGTTGACTCTGAGGAAGTTGAAGGTAGCAAAGTTGGTACTTGATGTTTGGATCTTTCTGAATGAGCCTGAGTTCTGTTGTAGGAGGAATGTTCCACCTAAATGCTGAGTTGAAATGGAACAAGTGATGGTAACTTTCTGACCCCAGGTAACCTCACCAACAGGATTCATGGAGATGCTGGGCTTTGGGAGGATCACTGGAAAATAACACAATATTAAAGTGGTCAATGGATTGGCTTTGAGCCGAGGTATACTTTTTTCAGTCTTTTTAGTTTGCTACATTTTCTTTTATGTCAAGGGATTTGGGAAAATAGGCTGTTTCGGTTTCTTGCTGAGAGTCAGATGAGTAGATTGACACCCATCACTGGAAGCAGTTAAATTATGGAGTCTTTGCTGGTTGCCTTCAGAGAGTTACTGCTGTTTTTGTGTTTTCAGTCTTTATGCAAAGCTAGCTAACCAGCTGCTGACTGTAGCTTCCTATTTAAAGGACAGATATGAAAGAGGTATCAATCTACTCATCTAACAAATACGTGTATTTCCAAAAATCAAAATGTTGAACTATTTCTTTAAACAAGTGGATAAAACATCAAGTTCAGGGAATTGATTAATTTCCTCACCAGTACCTGAGAGTCTGACAGAGTCACTTAGGGGGGAACTGAAGCCTCTTGTCTGATACTGACACTGGTACGGTCCCTCGTTATCAAAGTTGACTTTGAGGAAGTTGAAGGTAGCAGTGTTGGATCTTGATGTTTGGGTCTTTTTGAATGAGCCTGAGTTCTGCTGCAGGAGGAATGTTCCACCTAAATGCTGAGTTGAGATGGAACATGTGATGTAGACGTTCTGACCCCAGGTAATCTCACCAACAGGGTTCATGGAGATGCTGGGCTTTGGGAGGCCTGTTGAAAAATAACAACAATAAAATATTAAATGTATTTTATCTTTAATCTTGGCTGTATTAACATTCTGTCTCTCTTCAATAAGAATGTAGAGGTGACGTAGTGTAATGGGAGCTCTGACTGATGGAACATCCAATGCTTGTTTTTCAAATCTCATTTCTCTTCGGGATGGGGCATTAATCGACTGGCATGCCGTTGTGAATGACTGCATCACAAAATAACATTGGGAGAATATGCTTCAAATCCAGTCATGCAAATAAAGTAAACAAAAGGTGGGGCCAGAATAACAATAGTAAAGAAGAAACACTGTTGCAGTCATGTGCACACTCATACACATAGACACCTGGGTTGAGAGTGGGACGGACACTGCGTGGCTTTCCAGTCTTTGTGTCTTGTCTGCCTGACTCTTAACTGACCCTCAGGGTAATGATTCTCTGCCGGACCCCCATCTGGATAAATTTGCCTGATAAATTTGTCTTTCCAGTTTGGCTGCTTGTGACCTCAAATGTGTTTGTCCTGTTCTGAGTCCTTACAGTACGTAATGCACTTCTCAAATCAGAGGCTGCGGATTTATCAACCGGTGTCTCTATTAAGAATGGACTTTATTTGAGACTGTCCTCCCTAAAAATACGAGGTAGTATAAAGAGCGACGAAGTCTGCATCAGGAGGAGATGGGTGGATGGATGTTGTCAAGATACCCAAATTATCACTTTGATAAAAGTATCTCGATACCAGTATTGAAACGATACCACAGAAAAACTCGAAAACATCAGGGAAAGTAATGGAATAATAGATAAAATTTTCTATTGGGGGGGATAAAATCAGAACAAACCATTAGAGGAAGGACCAAACGTGTTCAATGTATAAGCATGGGCCTATGGAGGGTTGTAACCAGGGACAACACTGCGACATGTAGAATATTTACCTAAAATAAAACAGGCTATATGTCTTACTTCGAAACATGGATGCACCCTCACCCGTTAATGAAATTGCAACAACTTTTATGTGCTTAAAAAGGTTATTTTCTAAAGACTTTATGTTTGGGCATTATATTGAAACAAGAATCGGAATTCATAACGTATCTCTCACTATATTTTATTTCTACTCAGCTAGCCTACATACAAAAGACGGTTCACTGGCGGAAACAGTTCTGAACCGTTTCCTGCCAGTTCTTTAGGCTCTTCGATTGGTGGCGACTGAAACGAACGAATCATTTTGCGGGAGGAATCAGTTTCTTTCGTTCACTTCAACAATTCATTCAAATAGAACGAATCGTTCGTGAACGAAAGTCGATACGAATGTAAGTTTCTTTACACATAACTTCCGTCTTAGTGATAGCAATAATGTTATGTTTGAGCTAGTGCACGTAGATTGCTTTTGTTTAACGAGCTGTGCTGTTGTAATGGGTTGATCAAATTCATATTATTTGTCATCTTGTAGCTGCTTGCCCAGGTAGGCTGCTGTTATTATGCACAAAATATCACTTGTTTTCCATTATTGTCCTGTAGTATTCAGCGTGTGCATGACCCAAATCACTTGTTAAAAACATTTATGCTTTGCCCTGCACGATCTCCCCCCTCTGCAACCGGCCTTATCAACATGGCCCGGGACCCCACTATGACTCTAACAATGGTTCAACCATAACGTAAACATACATGGCAATAAACCTGATTCTGATTCTGATCACAACTCCTATTACAGTATGACCAGCGTACAGCAACTGAAGCTGTGCAGCATCTAATGTCTTTGCTCATCAGAAGTTTCTACCTGTTCCTATGATTTTGAAATGGAATTGAATTAATGACATATCAATGACCTATTTATTCAGTCACTCCGATCAAAACTGGCTAATAGAAACGTGTCATTCATCTTTCAGTGTAGGTCCCGCCCACGGAATACAGCGGAACCCGAAGCACAACTTTTAGATTCGCAAGCAAAACATTTAGATTTGCAAGCAAAACTGTGGAAAGTTTCTCTCTCAAACTATTTTAAACTGCTTAAAAAAGACACAAAAATACTTCCACAGTGAGCGACACAAAAGAAGTGACTTTTGTCAGCGAACAGGCAGCTGATGACGTGGTTACCAGTGTCGTGAAACCAAAAGTCAGAGTTACGTACGTAACTTAACACACTTCTTGTATCATAAATCATGATATTGTCCTAAAGCTAACCAAACTGTGGCAGTTTTACAGTATTAGTTATTACTTTAAGTACTATATTAGTATATTAGTATTTTCAACATTTTGAATTTGGAGTGCTTTTCTATTAATGTTAGTTTTTTCACTTTTGTATGTACTGTATTTTTAACCATGTTCAGACTGAGATGTCATTTATGGTCTTTATGAACTCTGGTGACTCTCTAACTATTCATCTGGTACCATTATCACATCAAAATACCTATTTGTCAAAGAGTTTGGTTTATGATGATGAGCATTACAGCCTCACAGAGCATGGCTGTCGACTCTTAGACTTGGATTTGGAGTGTTCTCCAAATGTTTGTCTTTTTACTTTTGTGCGTGTTGTCCTTTTGTCCTACACATTAATAGAACATTTTTTTTACTCATAACTTTCCCAGTTCCCAAACAACCTTCTTTGTTATGCAGTAAATCACAAACGACACCTCTGTTAATCCCACACCCCATACCAGAAAAAAAAGTAAGTGAAAGAGAATTGAGGTCTGAAATTGACCAATTTGATTATTGTAACAAGACCTGTTTTGCCAATTAGGCTAATTTTTATGTTGTTATTATTTTTTTTAATCATTATTATTAGCAGTAGGGGAATTATTACTGCCATTTACTTAGTAATAGCTACATAAAAGAGAAATCATTACAACATTTTTCTCACCTGAACAGATGACACCAGCGTCCTCATGGTGTTCACAGTTGTGTTTCCCAAATTCTCTGTGCTGACACTCAGTTAGAGACATTTCACTTCCTGAACAGGCAACATCATCAAGCCAGATTTGTCCAGTTCCTTTACCAAAGTGCGCCGACTGAGTGGCACTCAGTGCCGTACCACAGCCCAACTGTCTGCACACCACTGTAGCATCATTCATGTCCCAGCTGTCATCACAGACTGTTCCCCAGGCACCGCTGTTATAAATTTCAACTCTTCCAGAACACAGAGTAGACTTAGACCCAGTTAATCTGATCGACACACCTGGGCACAGAACATTCCATTTGTTTGTGAAATAAATGTTCTACAGTTAAGCTGATTGTCTATCAGACATATAAGACATAACCTACAATATGTTTATATTTTACACAGAAAGTAAACTGAAATTGAGATTTTCTGCATGGCACAGGACAATGGACTGACCTGCAGCAGGTGAAGAAGAGGTCAAAAGGAAAGAGACTTTAAAAGAGAAAAAAGTGGCATTCAGTAAGCTGAAAAGTGCAGAAAAGAAAGTTGGCCTTGTTTCTGTTTTAGATTATCTCATTTACTTCAGTGAAGAGAACAAATTTTAAATGGGATGATTGGTCTTACTTTATATACAATACAAAAAAAACTGCCATACTACACAAAAAAAGCTGCTTTCCGAATAAAATTTGCGAATGTCTGTCTTACCCAGGGTCAAACAGCAAATGTTTCTCTGTATGGTCCCCATGGCTGAAAATGAAAGGCTGCTCTGTATCAGTTATCAGTGACAGAAGAGACGGCAGAAAACTGAACTATAAGCTGCGATACACAGAAAACCCTTCACAATGCCCATACTTCCTGAAACACTTCCTCTTTCTCTTTCTTTCTCAGAGTACAAAACATCAGCAGTTCTAAACCACCAACCAAAGTACAAAAATCGCACACACAAATCTATCACAAATTCTGGATCTCAAAATTGTTGTTGATCAAAAGAAACAACTCTGTCAGCTTTGTTTCCATTTTGGTGCATAACGGGAGTACAAAACTCACTTTTAAATGCATGTGATTACATGTAATTTATTAATAATGTCATAAAGTATTTATTCTGATCTACATTGTTACGTGCCAGGCAGGAGCTGTGGGGTGCTGTCCTTCTGCTCTCTCCCCCCCCTCCCTCTAGTCTCTCTCCAGGTGCTAAGTGACAGATTGTGTTCCACCTGGGAAGGCCACTAATTGGTTCAACCAGCCTATTGGGTGTGTGTGTGTGTGTGTGTGTGTGTGTGTGTGTGTGTGTGTGTGTGTGTGTGTGTGAATTTAAAGTATTATTCATACAATGTATGATTACCACATTACTAGTAGTATTAATTAATATTGCTATTTTACAGTTATAACATTTCCCACACTTTTTATATTACAAATATTGACCTTATAAACCAGGATGTGTGTGAATGTGAGAACAGCGCCTCTGGTGGTGAGAGTTGGTATAGCAAGGTATACACAAATGCGCCAAATTACACACATTTTGCCGCCATATTATACACACATTGGCGGTAAACGTCAGTTACGTGCCCTGTACGTCATAAGAATCGTAAAGGAGATTTGCCTCGAATTGGAATTGGC
Source organism: Nannoperca obscura (assembly GCA_036024295.1). NCBI lineage: Eukaryota > Metazoa > Chordata > Actinopteri > Centrarchiformes > Percichthyidae > Nannoperca > Nannoperca obscura. Next base: position 1,773 of record JAVQJL010061738.1, on the reverse strand, counting down.
GTGCTAGCAACAGTGGAGCTTTCTTCGGTCATGGAATCAAATACAATCGAAAAGTAAGCCCTTCATATTTTGTACATTAAACTATAACTATAGTCTGATAACCTCAACAGACTTAAAGTAGCTTTACAATGTATTTAATTGTGTTCATTATTGTTAGCTAGTTACCAAGATTACTCAGAAATACTCTTTAGGCTATCAGTCCATTGAGTTAGCATCTTACTTCACACGCTTGTATACAGCTTTAATATTTTATTAGAAGTATCCTGGAAGTTAAAAATTCTTATAACAGGGTTGTTGCACATATTCTAGTTGGCTTAGCTTAGTTCTGACATGCCTGATTATTCACGTAAATTATGACTTGTAAAGACGGACATTATTATTTATTTCAATTTGGTTTTTGTAGTTATGTGAAGCTAACCCTACTATAACGACATATTTGGTGGTATGGTATCTGTTCCTTATGGAAGATGGGGATACACTTCAGTGCATTAACGTTACCTTAACTTAGTTTTATAGTACATTTTCAAGCTATTTTATCGACTAGGTTTAATAAGTTACTGATTGGATGTCGGTCTTTGGGTAGCCAGTTAAATAAGGGGATGTGTGGGGCTTTTATTAATGTAACCTTGCGTTCGTGCCTATACTCTTTGTAGGTAATGAAATAAAAACACGAAGACTTCTTAGTTGAGGGCCCTCTTTACTTCGGGCTTCACTCCTCTCTTCCACACACACAGCCCCGTACTTCGCGTCCCTTTTCTCCCCTTCACAATAAAAGCCCCACACATCCCCTTATTTAACTGGCTACCCAAAGACCAACATTCAATCAGTAACTTATTACAACTAGACCATAAAATAGCTTACATTAGGTTGCTAGTTTGGTTATTGCTAACGTTTGAGTGCTTATGTTATCTTAACCGGTGTCGTGCCAAAAAGTGATTGCCGTCCGAGGGTGCGCGCGCGTAGCTGTCTCGCCTGGTCTCTATGCATCTGAAGCTGCTGTTGTCCGGCTCAAACTGTCTTAATGTGCAGGTACGCAAAATGTTATGTCCGTGGTAATATCGAATGTATATCTTTGTGAAACGTGTTTCCTGTAATTAATCATAAATGCACCCGCAGACGGCAATCACTTTTTGGCATAACACAGGCCACCTGCTCTGGATCACGTAGCGGCGGTGCTGCACCCTCCCCCCGTGACACCCAGTGTCATCCAGAGCCAGCAGTGATTACATGGGTCTTTTCCTCTCGTTCACCTGGCCGTTTTTAATAATCATCATTTGTGTTCTGGTATACATGATTGACCACGGAAGTTATGACTGTTGTAAAGAGGGAGGGATTAGTAGTTTTTCAGTTTGTAGTTATGGGAAGCTGACAAGCTCATACATTTGAGTGCTTGTGTTAACAAGCCTAGGTTCTGCTGTTGACGTCGGTTTTGGATCCAGGTGTAATAACTGAACGAGACAAACCAACTGAGTTCAAAGCACCAAACGTTACCGTGGGGGTGGGTGGGCCCGTGTGGCGCGCGCACCCGCGCTGCTCAAAAAAACTAAAGGAACACTTTTTAATCAGAGTATAGCATCAAGTCAATTAAACTCCTGGAATATTGATCTGGTCAGTTAAGTAGCAGAGGGGGTTGTTAATCAGTTTCAGCTGGTGCACTAGAGGGGCAACAATGAGATGACCCCCAAAACAGGAATGGTTTTACAGGTGGAGGCCACTGACATTATTTCCCTCCTCATCTTTTCTGACTGTTTTTCAATAGTTTTGCATTTGGCT
>JAVQJL010061727.1:0-34781 GCA_036024295.1 Nannoperca obscura | reverse complement strand
CCCCCCCCCCCCCCCCCCCCCCCCCCCCCCCCCCCCCCCCCCCCCCCCCCCCCCCACGGCTAACCTGGCTCTGTCCAAAGATAACAATATCTGGCGACCAGCATGTCTTAACGCACTAGATAACATGTTCTTCTTACTATTATTCATGTTCATCTCATTTATCTCGACTGTAAAAATAATAAATCACCATTTTCTGGGTTTTATGTGCTGAACTATTTCTTGGTCAAGACCAGTTGCCAGGTGACCAACATAGATTCCTGGAAGTTACTGGTGGGTTTTGTTGGACAGCGTTGGCTAGCTGTTTCCCCGTTTCCAGTCTTTGTGCTGATTTAAGTTAACTTCATATTTAGCATACGTGTGTAAGTGAGTAAGCATGTTCCTTAAAAAAGTTTTATAATGCAGGACTTTCATTTGCAGCGTAGGCTACTTTTATAGTGCAGTGTTGCTGCTTCTACTTAAGCAAGCATCTGAATACACTGCAGATTGAGACTTTGATCCGGGGATGAAATGTCTTTTCCTACATGTCACAGGACAACTCATCAGTCACACCCGCTTGGCTTTGTTGAATGCTGTCAAGTGCTGTTAGACATGGCTGCATGTAATAATGTAACCACCCTTCAGATGACTCTGCTTATTTGACCTTATCTGCTTGTCTAAGAATGACTTGCTGGTCTGAGTAAGACAGAAAATGTGTTTAGACATTTAACCAATGAAACATGTTACTCTTGGTTATTGATCATTACTCATAGGCTGCACTCCATCTATATCATGACTCGATGGTCCAGCATACTAATCTTTTGCAGCCTTGAGCCAATCTTATTGTGTCTTTGGACCGTGTGCCACATTATGTAAGGACTACAGCTTCTATGCAAAGGTAGGAGCGTGTATCGGATGTAATTTGTTTATATGCAACTGCTAGAAGACAGACAACAACAGCACTGATTCACTTCTCTCGTTTCTATGAAGCATACTTGTTTTCTTGCTCCCCTCCCTTACACAGTATATGTCCAGGTTTCATATTACTCACTGCTTCTTGTTCCCTCTTCTATCTGCCCCTGAACACCCTCCAACACCCAACCCCCCACCCCTGTCCATTCACACTGTTCAAACTGTCTCTCCTTTGTATGCTTATTCCAATAATGGCTTTATGTATTGTCACAACATGATTAATGCAGTTTTTGCAAAAGGCAATTATTGCCAACAGAAGGGCAGAGCCACACACGACGTAATCACAACAGACCACTGCTCAAGCTGCAGCTCGCGCTCTGCCACTAGCCCTCATCCACACAGAGAGCACTGCCAAATAGATTTGTAAAAAGGTCATTGGAATAAATTGGCTTTTAGGTACAGTAAAATGTGTTTCTATGTGTCCTCCGGTGACGAAAACTGCCTCTTAAATCACTGAGCTGTATGAGTGGCATTATTCGTTAGACAGTCTGTTTACGACATTTATGATAAATAACAAGATTCTGTCTGTTTTCACATTCGTAGTACATCTGTAAGGACATATTTTATTATTTTATTCTATAAGCCACACAGCAGTGAATGTGAGGCACTTGGTGCTAATTAGCTAATGTTGGGTTGGGTTCGGCTGCAATGTCTTATATAATTCACATAGGATTTTTGGAAGGTAGAGATAGGAGACTGGAATCCTACTGAAATGAATGTGGGTTGTGGGCTAGGATGCTGTTTGAAAGGAGATATTTATTTAATAATGTTAAATAAAGAAACAACCCCTACCACCTTACAAAATCTAACCTTAATCCCAAATCCTATCCCATGTCAATGCTACATGGGAGTCTGGCTACATACACACTAAAAATTCTAATTGGTAGTCAAGGCTGACGTTGTTTGTTTTCTTCCAGAAAAAGGTCACATGATAGGGACATGACGAATCGGGGAAGGACAAGTTGTGGCTGATAAGACCCAATCAGGAAGCACACATGGGTGTCTGCGTCATCGTTTTAAAACGTCTGTTTCCACCCGTCTTCAGTAAAACACAGTCCTGGACTTAAACGTAACTGAAGTTATGCGTTTTGAAGAAATAACGGTTCAAGACAGTTGTGTGAATGCAAAAGTATTAAAAACACTAAACAATAATTGAAGTGACATTATAACAGTATATGTTAAATGGCATTTGTGTTTGCTGGACTTCCATATGATCAAGCAACAAGTTGTCAATTTCTGAGTTACCCAGTCATGATTACAATTTGGATGTTGACATGATTTAGTCAGAAACTGCTCATAATGGTATCAACCAAACCCTCTAAAAACATTTCCGAGGTCGTTGCATGTCCATCAATAGAGGGGGCCTCCACTCTTATTTCCTTTCCCCCCTCTTATAGCAGTAGTAGGGAGGGGCGTCCCACCTCCTCCTCCAGGTAGTAGAAACAAGAGCATATGTTGTTTTATTAGTCTGTGTTTGTGTGTGTGCAACCATGTCCATTCATGCATGCGCGCTCGAGGTGCTGTTTCTCCATTAATGTCTGTGTTTGCATGGGAGGGGGAGGGCCGGCTCCTAGATTCCTGGGTCTCTTGGTGTGAGCTGTGTTGTGCTCCATCGGTTCCATTTGGCCAACAACACCCCCCATCTCCCCAACCCCTCCAACCCCTTCAAACCCCATTAGAGAACCTTTACAAGTGCTGCCTGCCAAGATCAGGTCTGATCCTGTTAACTCTTTGCTTATTATCTCCTCACACACTGAAGCTGCAGATAAACATAGAGGTTGTAGCTAACGTACATGTGACTGTGACACAATGTAACTGAACACAAAGCTGCAACAGGAAACTGGTGTAATAGTGGTTTCTCTCTCAAATTACTTCCCTTTTCAGAGTAAGACATACTGCAAAATCTCCATCTTGACAAGTTATTTGATCAGATAATGTGAATAAAATTGTTACATAATTCTTATCTCTGTGTTGAATTTACTTTGATTTTCTTGAATCTGAACTCTCTTGAACATATATTTGGAGTGTTCTGCCTTATTCTGCCATGTTCTAAAGGGTCAGTTAATTCACCTAAAAATTTGCCTCTGTAGTGGTTTCTAGCTATGCACGTAGTTCTGGTTTAATTTGTCCTGGTTTTGAAATATATCTTTCCTAGATAACTAGGACACTCAGTATGTTTACATGCACTTAAGTTATCAGGTTACAGTTAGCCTTCTGCAGTAGCCTCAAGCCAGATTCACAAAAGCACCATCGGGGAATGGTGACGGCGTCACTTGCAGATACATTTGAGAGTTCAACAGGGTTCTTGCTTGTTCATGCATGGGTCACAAATATGATGGGGGTTTTTTTTCAAAATGTCAAAATGAGCAACAGGAATCTATGTCCTGTTGCAAATTTGGTTAAGTCATGTATATCAGAAAAGCGGTTTAGGTATTTCATGATATATCAGCCCATTTTTTAGCCATGTGTTTGTGTAACCGAGTCTGTAATCAGCTTTTTAAGGACTTCAGATGGGGAAAGTATGGCTGCAGAGCAGTAGAATAAAAGGAAAAATCATTACTGGTAGCTATTCAAAATATTGAAACTGACACAAAGTATCACCTAAAAGTCTAAATATGTAAGTTCTCACAACATAACTTTGTTACTTTGTAACATTTAGACACATTTGTACTGTAAGGAAAACCATGTTGTTGCTGAAGCAGATTTTACAGAATAACCTGGTCTCTTTGTTCAGACTGCAGGCAAGATTTCTAAAATCAGATCTTTAAGACAGATGATGATCAGATTGGATTTGTGTGTTCAGACATCACCAACCTATCTGCATGGATTGCTGTGGTGATGACGTAGGTGTCAGTAACTACGTACACTGGTGATGTTGCTTTTCAACACAAAAGCATGGACATGGAGATCCATCATCTTACCCTCCAAACAATCGTGCTGTCATGTCGCGGTGCAGAACAGCAGGCAAAACATGAGCCGGTCCTCTGGTGTGATGGCAAAACCAGAGACCAGGGTTCCAGTGCATCTCCTACCAACAGTACACATTGGTTTCTTTTAACCTGCAAATAAAAAAACTGACATTTTGGGAAATACGCTTATTTGTTTTTTGTTTTTTTAAGTTTTCTATCAGAAGATCAATATCACTCTGATGTACAAAAAGACAATGAGCAGTTGTTTGTCAAGAAATAGTTAACCTAGACTACAGCAGTGTCTCCTTAGAAGCACAAACTGTCCTTTTTCATCTCTTTTTGTGTATGAATAAAATCAATAAGGTACTTTGCGTTAATTATTTAGCTTTTGAGGGGTTAGAAGGTGTATTTTTTTAAACTTTGGACAGAGCCAGGCTAGCTGTTACCTCACATCCTGTCTTCTGGCTTAATGTAAGAAATCTGGTCATGTTGGTCATTGTGGAAATTATTTACGTGGTAAGAGGACTTGTTGAGATCACTACTGGCACTTGTATTTTCACTTGTTTTTAGAAAAATACTGTTTCAACACTGATAACTGCCTGTGGCTCCTTTGCCACTGCAGGCCTTACTGCTTCTGTCGGATTCTTTTCGGACTATTCAAATCTATTCTAGGACACAACCCATATCTGATACCAATATGAGTCAGAGTAAGAGTAAAAACTGTCAAATTTGTTTTTCTACCTAAACTTAGCTTCTCCCTCATGTGTCAAGTAGCTATTGACTGATTTAAAGCATTAGCCCACCATTATATCAACTGTTTGGCTTTCTTTGCATCATTGGATTTGGTACTCGTCCATGCTGGTGCTGGCTCAGCCAAACCGCCAAAGTGTGAAATTAATGATGATTTATTGTCATGGCAATACTGACAAATTCCAAATGGAGCTTTCAAATACATTGAGCATGCCTTTGGATCATTCTGCACTACACATTCTTGTAGACCAGACTGGAATTGAAAAATGTGACTGTTCGGTGCTTTTAATTCCTGGTTTTAAAAATGTACGATTTGTAAAAAGGCCTGGCCACACCAGAAAGTGGTCCAGCGAAATGAATCAGTGCAATAGCTCCCAGAGATTCTCACTATTTTCTCTGTGCTATTCTGTTTACTCCCGCTGGCATTCTATTCACCATTGTACACCATTTAATTTAATAAAAATGTGAGGTAAAATTAAGCTCTCTGAACTAAGAAGCTTTCTAACATCCACTTAGCAAACTTGCTAGCTTGTTTGCTTAGTTTAGTCGCTAGCAGATAAATGCATTCACACAGTTTATTCAAAATACATATTTTTATAATCTACAACTGTCTCATAAATGCCACTGTTCTTCTGTGGTGCAGTTAATATACCAATAGGTAAAAAAAGTGAATATTACAACACAGCTAATAAGCTATGATAGCGTCCTCCATTTAGAACTCTCCAGTTCTCCGTCCCCTTAAAGGTCAGCACTGTCAGGATGGCTTGTGATTGCTCTATGGTGTAAATCTGTAGGTCAAAGTTTCAAAAATGTGTACATATTTTCTTGGCCGCATGAGCAAAACCACTATTCACTGCTATTCCATTGGAATGAAATTAATTTGCCACACAATTCTGTCAAAATTAAATGCTGGTGTGACTAGTCCTTAACACAAAAGGGAAAACAAAACAGGAAGTTGGATTTTGCAGTGTATATACAGCCTGAATGACTTCTGACTCAGATGGACATTTTTTACAGTGTCATGAGTAATAGTGGCACTATTTGCCTGTTTGTACACAGCCATCAAGACTGTCTAAGCTGTGTTAATGCCCTATGAGTCACTGCCGCATGGTCTCCTCCGTTGAAATCCTTTAACTTGTAATACTTGAAGAGACTGGGATGACGTTGTCATATAGGAGATGCAAAACGTATGATGCAGGTCTAATAAACATCAGTTTAGTTTCTGTCTGACCCATTCCTATGACACTAATGTCAGAGGTTCTCTTCAGTTTCTGTCTGCTCCTCACATTTGCTTTCTCTATCTCTGCGTTTTCTCTTTCTATTTTGTCTTGTTCTTTTTATGATAAATCAGGTACTTGGTAACATGTTTAAATGTCAATAACATTAAATAAAAATTCCCATCCCTAATAAGAACATTAACATAGTGGAAAGGTTGAGGTGTGGAGGGTTGACACATAGACACTGACTGATTTAACCACTCTGCTGGTTTAACCCTGCCTTGTCCCGGTGTCAGTCTGAATGGGGTCTTAGTATAATGATGTTCTTTCCCCGCAAATGAGATTAAATATTTGCATGAATAGGACTTGACATTTTCATCAATTCAAATGAAAAGATAAGCAAATGGTTATGGTAAACTGATGAAAACAACATGGTAAATATCATTGGCAGCAGCACAAGATGCTAAATTTCCCTTATTTTTATTAGTATCTTATCTTAAATTAAAAAAGCTTATGATCTCAAGATAAAATTGCTCCTTCATACACATTAGATACAAGAGAAACCATCACATTTGATGACACCTGCGTCGTTTATAGTTTTTTCCCTCCTTGTTTCCAATGTAGACCATACACAAACCCAGAATAATACATTACTTTTATTTTAGCATTGACTTGCAACAGTAAAGTAAAAAAACCTAATAAAAAAGTTGATTGTTTCTTCTTGTTTTATCTAGCTTATAAAGCAGCTCAGTCCCCCTTAGGAATATTCTTTATATTGGACGATTCTGCAGCACAGGATTTACGTCCAGTACCAACATTACGTGACAATTCTTTAAATATTGTGACATTCATATAACATAGTAAGCAGGTGGAGGCCAGACTGCAGTTTTCAAGACAACAAGTCAATGAAACTCAGGACAGACCCTTATGCAGCAACTAAAGCCAGAAGCATGCATGCTTTGTATAGTCTGACGTTCTGTTATGAAGGTCTTTCCCTGCGTGGAAGATCTTTTCTTCTTTTATCTAGTTTTTCTAGTTCTTTCATCTCCAGCAGCTGCACAATTTTTTCGAAATTGCATGACAATTACTGCTAAAAACCTTTTGAATATGGATTACATTAAGTTGTAAGGAATTGTTACATTAAATAGCCATTAATAAGACCATTACTGGGGAGTTGTGGCCTGTATTTTACTTATTATTCACACCAACTGTTATCTGTACCTTTTTAAATGAAGTAGGTTTGGATCTAAGTTACAAAAGCTCACCTACCTGGCAAAGTTTTGGCAACGTGCTCAGGCTCACTCTGCCTGTTGCCTAAGACTAGTTGTGAACTTAGTGCTGGGAGCACAGGGTCCAGTTTGCTATTCTTAGCTCTCTTGGAATGCTGTTTCTCCACCCTGTTATTTTGTTTGCTCTCTCTCTTCACTTTGGTCATTTTAGGGAACTTGTGTTTGGCCTGGCTGCTCTTAGTCAGGATAACAACCAGCCCCCGAGGCCTGTGACGTGCTGTCGAACTGTTGTGGAGAAGAAGAGTCATGATACAGTGCATAACAAGTGACCTGGTGGTTACTTGTATAGGAAATATCTGGGTATTGTGAGGAGCGCATTGTAATACACTGTGTCCTCTTTAAACATTTGCTGTACTCACAGACATGTCCTGTTTTTGGGGATAGAATTGATTGAGTTTTCTGATTCTTCTAAATAAATTTAAGATAGACTTTCTGTTTTTGATACAGTATTGCAAAAATGCTTGATGTGATTACATTTTGAAAACAGAAATGAGTCAATGATGACATGCTCTGTAGCTGAGGGAGTAGTTTAGCATTATGTGTGAGCAGGTGATTATATGAAATAAGTTGAACATCAGCTGACACCACAGTACAAGACAACTTATACAATTCTTGAACCAAACTCGTCAAAATCCTTATCAAATGAATGCAGGTTCTAGGATAGAGGAGGCTGTTTCTCTACATTTGCATAGTTTATTTAAAACAGCTGGCACATTTACATGTAAACATCAACATGTTATCTGTTGTTGTGTGTCTTGAAAGTCTGTCTGCAGTCAATCAAATGGTTTTTGGATTTTGGAACGTGAAACCACGTATTTGTCCTTAAGGTGAATAACCTGTCTGCATTTTACAGAGCGGTGCATCTGTTATTTAGATTAGCATCAATTAAAAATGGGGTGGACAAAATAATAGAAACACCTGTTAGTACAACGCAATACAGTTCAACAGCATCCAAATAAGATCATACAGTTGAATCATCACCTCTGTTAAACAAAAACTTATAACGATTGTTACCTTCATGAATGTTCATGAACTGTTCTACTAGACTGCATTAGTTTTAATAAACATCTTTAGCTATACTGTTATCTTTCACTCCTGCATTAATTTGTGGCACCTATAGCAGAATTTCAGGCTCAGTGAGTGTATGTTTCTTACCTTGCCCCTGGGAGTTGCAGTTAACCTTCACCTTATGTTTTTAATTTCCCTTGTTTTTGAGCACCTGCCCTCCATAGAGTGCTGCAGTGTAGTCCAACCAAGCATTGCTGTGGTTCGCTAGACAAAAATCCACAGGGATTTGGATTATTAAAGAAAAGTAGCTTTTTAGGTTTATGATACTTACACGTTTTGTTCAGCAAGATAATCTACACAAATGATCACCACTTTTAGGATTTGTTAAGCATACACACAACAAGGCTGTAAAGGAGGACGAGTGAGTAGAAAAGTTTCTGTGTTCAGCTTTATGACATTTGATGCCCCCGACAACCTCTGTAGTCTCATTTAGCCACTTGTTAGCAACTGTCTTTTTTAAGACATGTAAAAGCTTCACAATTCACAAGTGGGTTTTTTACTGGATATTTTGTGTCATAGAACAAAACATGAAAATGTCTTGAGCTTGTGTTAACCACGGGCCTTATTTCAGGCATCTAACCAAAAACCCATTCAGAAACCCTATTGCAAAAAAATTCTAACTCATTTCTGGGTTTTAGGACTGATTCCTGCCGTATAGCAGAATTTCTGTCTTGGCATGTGTTTGTTTCTTATCATAATGCACCTTGGGAGTTGCAGTTAATTTTTACATTGCATTTTTACCTTCCATTTTTTTCAAAGAGCCAGATATGTCCTCATGCAATTGTTTTGATCTTTTATACGCCCAAAATAGTTTCTCCCACATCACAACTTACCTGGAAAAATGACTATAAGTGATAAGTGAAAACTTTGACCTGTTGGTGGTGCTAGAGGAAATGTCAGAGGATAACCAAAGCCATTAGGATTCATCCTCTGGGGACCATGAATGTATGTACAAAATGGCATGGCAATCCATTCAACAGTTGACATATTTTAGTGTGGATCCAACGACTGACCGACCAACATTGTAGGGCATTTCCAACCCTAACATGGCTAAAAACTTGGTCATGTCATATTTCTAAATCAGGGCCAACATGGCTGTTTTTTTTACCCACAGTCTTTTATGATGTATTATATAACAACTTAATTTGGAACTGTTTTGTGAGTTGTATCTTCAGCTAAACAGTGGCATCAATAGCGGGAACTTTCCAAGTGCAAGGGAAGCACATACTGTAGTTGAACATTTAAATTGAGACTCATTGCTGTTAAGCGTAATCAGTGTCTTCTGGCAAAATCTACATGTTCTCAGATCGTACACAATGTCCTGATAGTTGGCCGGTTGTGTCAGATTGTTTTCCTTGTTCCTTCTTTCCTCCTCCTCCTCCTCCAAAAACACTGGCTGCCTGGAGTTCTTGGTATCCAGCAGAGTGATCACATGTCTCCCAGGCTTAAATCACACAGCACAGAGCAAGATGGGCTGGACAAAGGAAAACAAACTGATAGGGAGAGAGGTGGTGGTGGTGGTTGCGGAAGGGTGAGAGGGAGGGGGTGAAGAGTGGCATAGAGCACGTGTTTGAAGTAGCCCTGTTCATACCCATCCAGATGAGCGAGAGCACGTGGAAGGGGGAGGAGGGGGCGAAGTGACGGCTGGAAGGAGGGGAGGGAAGGGAGGCTGTCCAAGGGGAAAACAGGCACCTCTACAACAGGAGGGAACAACAGCACTGGACCCATGTGACAGCCCCACCATTGTTGCAAATAACTTCACGTTCACGGTGAATGATAAGATATATCATGTGAGAAAACCCAGAGCCTGGAATTGTTTATCATTATAACAGAGAACTGGCCCACAATACCTTTGTCTTTAAAGGATTATTCTGGTTCATTACAACTTGGGTCTTATTTAGATAGTGTAGTTTTGGCAATCATTCATATCTGTAATAACAACATTGTAATTAAGTTAATTACTGGAATTAAACCAAGTTAGTGGTAAAATTTTTACTCCAACACAACAAAATCAAAACCATCTGTGTAACATGTTTGGTCATCCATAACTTAGTAAAGTAAAGACTGACCATGTCCTTGTCCTAGTGGCATTGTCCTAGTCTGTTGTATCCATTTTTAATATATAAAGAACAGGATTCAAACAAACAACAACTGCTAATACTACTTATTTGAAACAATAAATGACATGCAGGCTGACGGAGTTCTCACACGATGCTTAGCCCTGGGATTTGTCCTGTACACTGGAATCACAATTGCACAAACTATTATATTTTATTTATTTAAACAGCATAAGAGGTGGAACTAGAACTAGTTACCCATTTGGAGGCTTTGTTTTAGTTGAGCCCTGAGCTAATAGTTGTTTCACCCTTAGAACTTGGAATGTGAGATATCCCACACATGGTATGGGGCGAACTTAACCTTACTTGAGAACTGAATTACCCCTGACCTTTTGTGGATATCCCAAAACACAGGTTTAGGATTACCTTTCTAGTGTGAATTTTGGGTTTCAGAAGTAGCAATCAAATATTTGTTGTTCAGCTAATATCAACAAGCATCCTCAAAATGTAGATTAACTAACTGTTAGCCCAGGGTTAATAAATGCTAGTGTGGTGGGGCTAATCTAGTCTTGGGCTTTTTGGATCCCCACAGTTCAGGAAAGGGAATTTCACTTAATTTCAAGATTAGCTAGCTAATTTCACAACTGTTAAACTGTCAAATACTGCCAGTCCTCTGGGCAGAACTGAAGTCCTTGCTGGCTAATGTTCAGGCAACCACATTAATAAGAGCAACAGAGAACAAAGATGAAGTGAAACTTGAATTGAAAATCATATTAGAGGAGCATTCTGGGCCCATTTCTCCTCTAAGCTGATAGTTGTGTGACCTCTGTTTAATCATTTGTCACACTGACAAATTTAGATCATTTATATGAGTGGGTGTAGAATATTTGGACGCAAATGATATTAGATGCAGGGACTCTGCCAAAGCTTAGGGTTGAGCGAATTAACAGCCCTGCTCAGGAAGGTGAAAGATAAATCAACATCACTGTAACCTTGTTGAAATTCACTGTATATTTCCGTGCTGCAGAGGCTCCAGTGTGTTAGGCACTGAGCCATGCTGACACATTACATGCTGCCGGAGCACACCTGCTGGGTTTTGGTCTCCTTCTCTTTTTCCTCCTCCTCGGCTCCCCTCCCCCCTCTATCTAAACCTAACCCGGTTTCCTGGCAATGTGGTAAGAGAGCCGTTGGGCTGCGTCTTTGTTTGCGTTCCCTCGGCTTCCTCTTTTTACTGAGAGCTTCAGCAGGGCAGAGATAGTTAAAGCTTGGCTCCCTTCCCCCCACCCCCAGTATCCACGCCTCAGCATGGTGCTACATGCCAAGCGACCTGAGACGCACCCTGACTTGCAGTTCAATGCACTGGCTTTTATTGCAGTGACTCTTAATCACAAACATAGTGGCAAAAGTGCGTAGCACGGCAGTTTATGCCAAACCAGAATGAGGTGGTGAGTTATTTGTTGGTTTAATAATTCATTATCCTCATGGGTTACAAACAAACTACCACTTTCATCCTTACAAACAATTATATGTTTGAAAGCATGGATTATACAGTACTACACAACAATCAATATTTATATTAATGTGAAACAGCTCCAAGTTTGAGATCATAGTGTTTGTGTCTGCATGTTTGCCAAGGATTATAGCAGCAACTGCCAACACTGACATTCTCTAAATTCTGTGTTTTCCTCATTGGATTTTCTAGGCTTTTAAATTCTTGTTGTTGGATCAGATGGTTCTATACTTGATACCTTTTGTGAGATGGGAGACATTATTTTGTGCCAAAGTTTGATGGGAATAAATCAACAAAACCTAAATACTTTTCTCACTTAAAACTAAACTAATGAACATTTATTGCATTGGTTGTATTTTAAAGGAGCCAATCGCAGCATGCATTTGGTGAAAGCCAGGGAAATACCTTGTCTGTTCACACCTGTGGGAAATGTACAGTCTCCATTTGACTTGACCTGTATGTGTTTGGATTGTGAGAGGAATTTGGAGCACCCAGAGGAGACCTACACAAACACAGGGACAATATGCAAACTACATCAGACAGCCACCTGCACAGCTGATCCTGGGTCAAATCAACAGAAAAAAAAAAGTAGAAGTGGACACATTATATAATCTGCATCCTACTGACATGGTTGGTGAAGACTGGCACCATGCTCAACTTACCTATAATGGAAACATAAGGCCTATGTTCATCCATTACAATAAAGTAAGCTAAAGGTGTGGCAGTTTAAGCAATAACTTTCACTACAAGATTACATATTGTAACTGTGGTTCTATGAGCACAGCTGCAGCTCTCCAAATGCCTCTGTACACTCCAACATTCCTGTCATCAGAGCATGTACATTTATACATACACAATGTAAGTGTTACATACTACATACATACTACTGCCAGACAAATTTTACAAATGTATAGAAAGGCACAGCTGAAGATATGAGGGAACCTAGTCCTGTTTCCACCCAGAGCCAGCAAATCAATTCAATTCAGTTTTATTTATATAGCGCCATATCATAACAAGGTTATATCAGGGCACTTTTCATATAGAGCCGTACAATTCTACATAGGGATGTAAAGTAACAGTTGTGGTAGTGGAACCAATGTCAACATAAATAAAGTAATACCAATAGCAATATAATAGTAATATTAATAATAACAGGGATAACCCTAATAGCAGCAGTAGCTGTTGTGCAGGAACACGGGGGCAGCAGGTGTAACCATAGATCCAGACTCTCCAGCGCTGGAGGCAGAAATACCTGCAGAAAGCAAATACCTGGATCAGCTGGAGAGTCTTGAGGGACTTATTGGGGCAGCCTGATAATAGAGAGTTGCAATAATCCAGCCTAGACGTAACAAATGCATAGACTGCATTTTTTTGCAATGTTACAAAGGTGAACACAATTTAGTCCTTGAAGTTTGTTTTATGTGGGAGTTAAAGATAAATCCAAGATCCCTTACCCTTTTTTGAAGGTGTTTGGGGCAAAGTACAATAACTTTAGTTTTGTCTGAGTTTAACATAAGAAAATTGCAGGTCATCCATGTGTTTATGTCCTTGAGGCATGCTTAAAGTTTAGCTAATTGATTGGTTTCATCTGGCTTGATTGATACATATAATTGGGTATCATCTGCATAAAAATGATATAATGCTTCCTAATAATATTGCCTAAAGGAAGCATATATAGGGTGAATAGAATTGGTCCAAGCACAGAACCTTGTGGAACTAACTAAAAAAGTTTTTTTTTTTTAAATAGGTCAGATTGTATTTTATAGTGGCATAATAGCAAAACTATGAAAATAAGGTGCATGTAGAATATACTGTAACTGTTGTTGTCTTAACTAGGCATGGCATATTTGATATTTTTCAGAATAAATTGGAAATAAGATTTTACTTAACATTTCCTATTTAGCCTGAGAGGCTAGTTGTTTTAATTAAATTAATTGAGAGAGTTAGATGAGAAGATTGGTTAGTTAAAAGACTACAGCCACTTAGTTTAGCACAAAACTGGAAACAGGGAAACAGCCAGGCTAGCCTGGCTCTGTCCAAAGGTAACAAACTCCACCTACCAACACCTCTTAAGCTCACTAATTACCACTTTTGTCTTTTGTTTAATCGTACAGAAACCAAAGTGTAAAAATGAAGCACTAAAAGACATTTACAGTGATGATGCTTACACGCTCTGGAGAAAAACAGACACAGATTTAAAGTGAATAATTGAGTTAAATCCATATTTTATGAATTATTATACTGGAGCATGTTAAGGATTCATTGAGGAGCACACCCCCTGGGCTAACTACATAGAAGGAAGCAGGTACTTGATGAGCTCTGGAATATACATTATATCAAGAGATGACCTAAAAAAATTATCCATCACAAGTATGATGCTTCAGGAGTCCCTTATGTTTCTTTGGATCCACTATCAATCCCCTGTTGAAATGTATGTTCATGACTTGTCTGGTGTCATTATTCTGTCCACAATATTGATTTGTTTTTGTTCAGCTGGCCTGGCCGATTATTGGCTCTGTTATTATTATGTTTTTTTTTTTGTTTAATTAGGGCCCGAGCACAACATTATCTATATTATATTATTATATGTTTTCCACCATAGGGTTTTGCTTATAATTTCATACCAACAAACATATATAATAATACCCTGATGTATAATATAGTGTATACTACCTTAGGATGGTGTACAAAACACCTATACATTTGTTCTTCCTACACAAAACAAATATAGCTCTCAGCCCACCCACCACCCTCTAAAAACACAATAAACACACACACACACACACACACACACACAAACACCCCTCACATTAATTCTATGTTCTGTATTCTCCTCTGGAGTCCCCCCTTCCCTCCCCCACCATGTCACAGTTATTTTTAGTCTCATAGGCTCTACTACTCCATACCTCTTTGAATTCTTTCATTTTATTGTTGTCCTCAGACAATGTTTTTTCTTTCGTCAAATAATATCTAAATTATTTCCAAATCTGTAACAAAGGGGCTTCTGTTTTCTGTTATTATTATCTTATATTCAGCATTTGTATAATGTTATAATCAATCGCTGATAAAAAAATGTTAATTTAAAAATGCACTACGTTGCTTTTAATGGTCCCTAAGTGTTTGTCAGTTAGATGGACCTTTGTGGTGCCCAAGTCTCAGGAACTGTCTGTTGACTCAGAAGCAGCACACTCTGGGTACAATTAAGAGTAAGGTACGATGTGTCAAAAACCACCACCACCACCACCACCACATCTTTCCAGTGTACCTAATATTCACATTCTTTTCCCTTTCATTTTGGTGTCCAATAACCCTGCAAAACATTTGGATCTTTAGCAGCTGTTCCATGTTAACTAGTTACTTAGCTAATAGCTAACTTTGTCTTTCTGTTGTCTGGTGTTTGTCAGGTTGCATAGAATTACTTGTTGTTAAATCAAAACAATGAGCTGAAAGATAATAAAACACTCAATAGAGATAATTCTCTGTGGATTCATCCCAACTAGTGATCCTTTTCACATTAGAGATAATCATTTGATTGATTGTTAATATAAACATACTGATTAGTGTAGCTTTAAATATTGCATCTGTGTGTTTATTGAGAAAATCAAGGCAACCACCAAAAGGGTTGGTGCTACACTGCTCACATACAGTCCTCCTGGACATTCTTGTTTTCACACCATGCCTGCAACACAACAACAGTACTGAGAAAATACCCCTTGCTCTCCTTGTTTGCTGGCTTTGTTCCACAATTAGCGTGTGAATGAATCATCCTGAAGCGCTTATTTTCATGACGCTGTTGCTGCTCTTGTTTTCACCGGGGTGATAATGATGAGGAACAGGAGTTATTAATACACACATTTCCTTTGGGGGCTCAGTCTCACACAGTCAAAAGGGAAGTTGACAGTTCTCTGGGAGGTTTTCACAAGCTGCCCATGATTACTTTGGTCATTTGGTCAATTACAATTGAGTATAAATGGTTGTAATGTTTTGGATCAGTAGGTATTTGGAGAATCTAAGTCTAGACAAGTTATTTTTAACAAATTAATTTCAATTCAGTACAAACTATGAATATCAACTGAGTTTTGTATAATTAAGCCTAAGTGAGTCCATTTGGAATGTTGTAGCTTTTATGATCACAAACAGAAGTAAAGATCAAGCAGAAAGTGCTGAAATCAAATTGGAAGTCTCATCGCGGAGTATTTGTGACCACTGTTCCCTCTAAACTGACTAACAAACATGGCACTCATTTAATAATTTATCATTTAATATCTTGTCAGTTAGCATCCACTGCTCTACTCTGTCCCCGGACATTAGGAGGATATGTGTCAGATTATAGAAACGGAGTTTGATTGCTTGCTGAATAGAGGCCCCTCAAGAAAACTGTCTATTTTTTTATTATGTTGTTCTCATTACAGTGACTGATGAGGAAATAACCCAAAGTAAACACATGTCCATTTAGCTGAAGGATCCCTGCTGTTGTTCCCTAAACAACCCCTCCGCCCCCCTCCTGTCTCCTATTTCCCACTGCACTGTGGGATGACAAATAAACAAGTCCAGGCGGAGGAGGAGTCCAATGTTCAACCTCCACACCAGGGATCTGTGGCAGAGTGTTTCTCAAAGCACAAGAGCTGAGTCACACGGACTGTGAATCAACATGCACACTCAAAAAGACGACATGTCATTCTGAACACATTTGTGTGTCCAAGCAACATAAGTCATAATACATCCATATATACACTTAAAGACAATATGACAGTTTAATCCCTTTTAGTTAACCTAAGCACCCTTCTTTATATGTGGCTGGTTTTATATGATTCTAATGCTGTGTCTCAATTCGGATACGTCCGTGCAGTACACTGTGTACACTAAGTACTTACTGGCGTAGTGTATGAATTTTGACAGGGTAGTGTTGTCTCAAATCAAACATGGCCGCTGTGCACTTACCGGAAATGACAATCTCAACATTTGACCGCTTCTTTTTAATAGTGAATTGCAATTGTCCGGTGCCAAAATATGTGGCGGCTTGTTTGCTCACATGAATTCAATTCGTTTTTATTAAAAATGAATGTGTCGTTACTTTTAGTGCAGTGTTCACCGTAACAATCGCAACAGCCATTTTCATTGGTTGGTTGTCCCTCCCCTTCCTCTACATAGTTAAGATGGGAACCATTGAGGGTGAGAAGTGTGCAGCAATCCATGATTAACTCTTCCCGGAGGTGTACTCATAGTGCACTACATTCTGCCATACTTGTCAGTGTCAATGTGTGCACTCAAAATAGCACGTTTAAGTACAGAAGAATGCAAATTGAGACCATAGACTGTATGTTTAGATGGATGACACGTCTCTACCTTCTCCCACTATACAGAATTGAAGCCAAAATATCCTGGTTATGGGAGCTGCCATGAGGTAATTGGGAGCCAGAGTCAGTACAGTAGTGATCCACAGTGGAGCCGGGTTGTCGAGTTCCAGCCTATACACCCACCTGAACCAATTGCGAGCATGATGTGACTCCCTCTTCTTATAGAATTACATTACTAATTCAAACCAAACTTGTCAGAAAAATAACCACTTGAACAAGCGTGAAAAAAACTAGCAAAAACAACAGAAACCATCTTTTGTAACATTTTATTTGATGTGTACTTTGACTTTGAGTTTGGCCCATGACCCATCTTCTAACATGGAGGAGGCGGGATTTATGACCTAAACTGCAGCCAGCAATCAAGGGGCAATCCAGATGTTTTGGCTTCACGTTTGGGGACCTGTCATGTCGTCCATGTTTATATAAAGTATGTTATTGAGACACAGCTTAGATCTCTTGGTTCTTCGAAGCTGGTTTAAAATTAACCTGGAGCTGTTGTCACAGCAACATGTCCTTAAGCCCAAGCCTGCAAAGTGCTGGCTTATTAATGAATAGCTGGATCCTGACCAAGATATTTTAGGGTGAACACCATACATGAACTCACTTAAAATATACATACTCTACAGGAAAAATCATTGGATCATCAAAGTCAGTACAATTCATCTTCCGAGGACCATGAATATCTGTACGTTCATGGCAATCCATCTAATAATTTGACATATTTTGTTTTGTTGTGACATAAAAGTTTGGACCAAAGTGGTTGACGGACTGAAAGACATTGCCATCACTTGAGCCGCACTACTTATGTGTTTGTATGTAGAACATTCACATGTAAATGCAGTTCCTATTGTGGCAGCTGTGGCCCATGAGGTAAAGAGTGTTGGTAATTCGATCCCCAGCTCCTCCACATGTCAAAGTGTTGCCTTTGTGAAGACTGAGACTAAGTTGCTGCCTATGGAACCAGCAGCTTGCATGGCAGCTCCGCCATCAACAGTGTGTGAATGGGTGAATGAGACCAACCTGTAAAGTGCTTTGTGCACCATTAAGATTGAAAAGCACTTGCATTAAAAAGTACAATATAAAATAAAAAGAAACATTACAAAAAGACACCTGTATGCATACCTTACATAACAGTGAGAAGACATTAAAATTTAAAGCTAAAAGTGAATTAGCATCCAAAACATATGGTATATTTACATTCACAAGCCTATATATAAACTACAAGAACACAATTGATCTAATCAATGTCTTGCATGTCTTGTGTTATATCCCAAACTGGAGCCCTAGTATATCATATATGTAGATAATAACACAAACTTTAAATTCCCAGTGCAGTAGGAGTCTGCCCTGCTCCTTCAGCACACTGTCACCATGGCGATCCCTGAGGAAAGGTCATGAGCCACCCGGCTGGGATGTTTGAAGGTCTGCAGATTGGCTATTGATGCTGATGACATGAGACTCGCTGGCACATACTGGCCATCATTCAGCTGGCTCTCTTTCAAACTTTGCTCTTTCAGAGAATCATTGTCGTAAAGCTCCTCAGCTCTCTGATCGACGCTGTGCACAGTGCAGCTTCGATTGAAGGCTGATAGCTAATGGTTTTGGAACAAAGCTACTAATAGCTGACATTCAGTATCTTTGAATTGACATTTTAATGTAAAAAATTATGAATTGTGAAACTCCCCACTCAAACTCATAAAATTCAATTAGGTGAGTTATCAGCTCCTCGTGTGCAATTTCAATTTGGTAATCCAGTGAGTGAAGAGCACTCCAAGTCCATTTAAAAGCAGTAAAAAACATTACCCAAAATTTACAAGTGTTTAGTTAACAAGACACATCTGCCCACTTGGCACTTGTTCATTTATTTCTGTACAGAGTGAAAATTTCATTTGTATCTATAAAGCTGATACGTGAAATACCTTCATTTCAGATATTCACAAATTTGTTTGCATTTCTTCCATCAACTGTACACTGATGATCTCTGGTAACAGATATCAGACACACAGACACTTTCCCATTCAAGTGAATGTACCAGTGTACCAGTCAAAAGTGTGTCCAAACCTTTGACTGGTACTGTACCTGTGCAAAAGCTGCATTATTCAAGCCATCAAAACCACTGGCTGTTCTCCTTATGCAGGCTGGGCAGAACTGGCTAATCGTGGTTAAGAGGGGGTGGGTCTACTTGTGCAGGTAAAAAGAGGAACAAATGAACTTAAGTGCGTTTTGGTCCTCAGAAGGTACATTGTGGAGATAAGCATTCTAATTACAATTCAAATGAAAACACAATACAGTTCAGCATAAGGGTAAGCAGACACAAGGGTGATTTGTGTGAAAAATGAATAATACACACTTTCCCATTCACTTGAAACTTTTGACTGGTACTGTAATTATATATATAACAATAATAGATAATAGCATGTTTCCACACAACATGTGGCCAATCATTACGGAGTGGCTGGACATTTGTCACTTATTAATATGCAGAAGTATGCATCAAGATACCAGTGCTGTACATGTCCACAAGTTTCTATTGTTCAAGTTCACAAGATTGTGACCAAGGGCCCGGTCATACTAACATTAGTTGGATTGGCTGTCAGATGCTTAGAGTTTCAATTAAATTTTTGACATGCAAATTGACCAATAGCAAACCACCTTGAAAGTGTTCACCTTTGAGGGACCATCTAACTTTATATACAGTGGGTACAGAAAGTATTCAGACCCCTTTACATTTTTCACTCTTTGTTTTATTGCAGCCATTTGATAAAATCGAAAAAGTTCATTTTATTTCTCATTAATGTACACTCAGCACCCCATCTTGACAGAAAAAAACAGAAATGTAGATTTTTGCAAATTTATTAAAAAAGAAAAACTGAAATATCACATGGAACAGCGCTGGGCTGGCAATTTTATCATAGTGGCCACAGTTGGAATTATAGGTCACATGACTTTTTCCCATCCCATAATTTCAGAAGAAACAGTTGTAAACTCTGAATTAAGTCTTGAAGAGCCATATTAGTCAACTATTTTTGCACTGTTCATGTGTGCAGAAAGCCACAGGAAGTAATCTGGCTCGACGGCCAGGAGTAACCCAAAACCCCCAGAAAATCTTAGTCTTTGCTGACCTCTATTAACTAATTTCTCACCTGGCCCCTGCAGCCAGGCGAGAAGTTAAACCAATAGAGATTTAGCACAAGCCATTCAACATATATTTAAAAGATTCATCTACACAGATACTCCTGTCCTGCGCACCATGGCAGCAGAACGTGATGCTGACAGTAACAAAGTAAAGGTCTGGTTGCACATAATGAAAGCCGAGAAAATCAACTTGACTTCTAAATACACTCTGCTCACTGTTGTCATCCAACAGAGGCAGAGAAGTCACCTCTCATTAGACAAGCAGGTATCACACACAACCAAAATACATACATCACAGCAGGGAGTTCAACAGTCAGGCTTTTCTGTTGATTGCAGTGAGGTAGATTAGTTTGAAGGTTTACATTTCTAAACCCCGCATTACAAGTTACAGCAATACGTCTGCCTTGGTGTGTTAGTGAGCTGAAGGCTGCACGAAGGTTATGCAAATTTCTCGTTCAGTGAACTTTCACAAACTCCATCAACATGACATAAAACAATGCTTTTTGCTATATGGGAGGTGACAGTAAAGGTTATGTCCAGACTTGGGATTTCTGCTTATAGCAAATAAAATCAAATTAACAAGCCACCATGCCAGTGGTTAAGCAAAGTACAGCCAAAGGTCATTGCCAAGTAACAAGAATTATTCAAACTACCTGGAATAGTGTTTTTCTTTTAGTTTTGACCTTAGAAACAGAAGTGACAAAATTGTACTCAAAATCCTATTACTTGCTGGTTTTGGAGATTTTGAGAGTCTTCATCACTAGACAGTTTGCTCTTAATTTCTGTATATTGTTAGTCTACAAAACAACTGTAATCATGGTCAGCTGTTTAGTTGCATTCTATGTCACAAGCTCTTTGTCATGCTTTGTTCTTCTGATCTTTCTATCAGTGACAGCCATGTGACATGATATAAACAGTTTATTGGCTGTTGCACTACCTATTTGGACTGCATTGTAATAGTCTCATTTCCAGGGAGTGATACAGTTGTGATTATTATATTTGATTGTCTGTGGCCATGCTAGCAGTGTGCCAGTTATTTCAGACTGAAATATCTTGATGTCCAGTATTTTACCAAATACCTGCAAAACTAATGCCATTCCCTCCACTGGTGAAACATACATCCTTTACTTAAAGGTTGGGTAGGCAGTATTGTTATGGCCTCACAAAGAATCCATAATAATGAGAGCAGTCCTCTGCTTCAGCCCCTCCTCTTGGCTCTGTTTAAAGGCTTCAAAACTCTAGCCCATGACTATAGCCAATCACTTTAGCCAATCACAGGTTAAATCCTGATGAAAATTCTCCTTTATCTACAGCAATACGTCCAGACTCCACACGGAGTTTCGGGCTCATTATGTTCGATGTCATGACGCTCATATCGACGTGTCAAAGAGGCATGATGACCAATAGTGGGGAATAACTTTTGATGGGGCATTGGTGTGTGTGTGTGTGGTGTACTAGCTTGTCATCTCACTCTTGGACTGCGTTGCATCTACCTCTGAGGGGCTAGAGGGGTGTCTTTGAGAAGACCGGGGCCGAGATCGAGTTTCGGAGAAGAACCGACTCCTTCTGTTGCCGGTCGAAGCTGTGGGTTTGGTGGGAGGGGATTAGCGGAGTGATACGAGGCAGCAGAGAGAGAGGCAGAACGTTTTGCACAGGTTGCACAGATTTTGCCTACCCCAGCTTTAAGTGGGAGTACCAATACAGCAATGTGGAAATACTTCATAAAATATCTTGGGGGGTATGCATCCGACAATTTCTGTAACTTTCTCGAAACAGACAACCCAGCATTCTCGCCCACTTTATGATTGGCCAGATGAGAAAGCCTTTCATTACTTACACAAATACTTGCATACTTCTGCATGTATACAAACAAGTGCAACACTATGAATGCCCCCCAGAAAAGATTGTCCAAAAGTGTGCGCCGTTTGTGTAATTCATACTGTCTTGCGTCTCTCTACGGAAGCCGGCTTTTCACCTTTCAAATGTGGTTATTCAGAAAAAACACTTTTCTCTTCTGATGTGATTAAATGAGCTGGCATACAAACTACTGTGATTCGAGCATGCCCCCACCTTTAGTCTTCTTAATGTTAGATGACTTATGCAAAAAGCAGAATGTGGCAATATTGAGTTAGTTTTGAAAAATGGAAGTGACATGTCTGCACAGCTTGGACCCTGTAGAAATTTGTATCCGTTGGAAACTAAATGTTCTGAAACACATGCACTATAAAGTCATATTTCCCACCTTCACTGGCATACACATGATGGGAAATGCAGTATGATTTATAGAGTTTTACCTCCTTTTACCACTTGTTTTTTTTCCATATTCCTTTTTTTATTATTTCTCAAGTATCATAAGTCACGTCCATGTATGAGGCTACAAGGCAAAGTGAATGTGCAGTGGGGCTCACATTTACACATCAAATTGCTTTTTATACATTCTAGGCATTGCATTTATTCACATTGTTCATTCACATTTAGCTAATAGGTTTTCAGACATTCACACAATTGCTGCTCTGAAGCTACAAAACAAAAGAAAGAAACATTTTCTTATTAGGAAATCAGAAAACCTGATGCTGTCTAATGTCAGTGAGATGATGTAATGAAATAACCGAATGTCTGTCTTTACCTAGAGTTTCTTAGAATTCTTTATTGCTTGCAAGAGTCACCCCATATGTAGCCTATACGGGAGAGACTGACTGTCCCAATATATATGTATGTGTTGTAACAAACAAGTCACAAGATTTACCCCTTCCTGTTACAACTCCATTCATTGTTCTTAACTACGGGGCATCAAATCCTGCTCTGTGTGCTGTATCTTATCATAGCCCCATATCCCATAGTTGACCAATAGGGCAACAGTGAACACAATATTCATCTTTATCTAGCGCATGACCATATATATGATGTTCACCTCTTCACTTGTCCTTTACATCCTGTCAAGAGATGGTCATACAACACACAGGAAAAGTTTAGTCTTTAACCATTTAGTGGTTATACCTTTGTTTCACAACAATCACTATTTGATTATATTTCAATATATATTCCTATTAACAAGTACATGAACATTTTAACACCTCAATTTCCATACTAGCATACTTCTTTTATCGCAGTACCAATTATGTACAACATGCTTCCACGAGGGTTAAATAGCAAATCATTAAGAAGGAGAAGCTGTTTGATTAATTGCTTTTCAAAGCAATGAACTGTCTTGATTATCCAAAGGCACCGTCCCTGCTAGCTGTTTGTGTTATGACCCACTTCCACCTCCAATTTCAAAACACTTAGGCAATGTAGGGCAGCAGTTATGCAGCTCCAAACCACTCAGCCAGCCAAACAATGACACACAGTAACACCGTGTAGTCGGGCAGTATTTTATCTAAGCAGAATGATTTGTTCCAGCAGGTACTGAGCCTGCAGGGACTAAAACAGATGGAGACTCAGAGGCGACAGTTGCTGTGGAGTTATCAGAGCAATGTTTGGCAGAGTGAAAATGATAAAGATCAGGAGTCAGAGTGAAAAACACATGACATAAAATCTTTAAATTGTTCAAACTGGCTATGGGTGTGATCTAAAATATGGTGGTATGTTGTGGAAGTGAATGCTGCAAGCGCTGTTCAATATTATGTGCCAAACTCATGGTTTACAGGATATTATTAAGATTATGTAATGAAGAAAACTGAGTGAAGGGCTGATGTAATTGGTAATGCCCAATCTGGTTCACCACATACACAGGTACGTGTCCTGAATAAAAAGGATGAGCCGATGGCTCAAAAGACAGACAATTTATTCACAGGATTTTCCACATGATAAAACAAAGTATTAAAAAGAAGAGGACAACTGAGCGAGCCTAAAGCTACACAGTGGACATTTTAAGAGTGTGCCATAAGCTACGCACTAACACAAGGAAAAAATGAAAGGCTGCTGATATATTTTAGGACCCAATACATGCAAGATCCCATAGGGCAAAATACCACTGCACACGATAAGAATCACAACTTGTATATGCAAGGAATAATAAGTGAATTAACGCAGTGAAACCAACTATGTCGCTAAATTTATATATATGGCGCCTGTACCTCCCAGATGATTAAGCTACAGCTCAAGGATTGCAATATTAACAACAATTTTGCACCATGCCCAATTTGAATACATACCCAAAAAGACAAAACAAATTCAACACCAAGGGCCCGTTACTATAACCAAACTGATGGCAAAAAACTAAACTGTCAAAAAATTGCTACCGCATAGGTCGCTGTGCAGCAGTTTATTTACGTTTTTATGTACAGTGACCTCTAGCGGCTGCAGTCATTATGACGGGAGCAAAGGAGGAAGTCGGGTGAGGTGGTATACAGAGCGACATGGTCTGTGGAGGATGCAAGGCTCAAACAGCACAGGACTTTAACTCAGAAGATATCTATCCCTGTCCTGTGTGAAACCAACCTTGACGTGTTTTAAGTTACATTAGTCACGTGACATAACTTAACTTACTAACATACTTATTTTAACCCAAACCATGTTCTTTTCCTAAACCTAACTAAGTAGTAATGGTGCTCAAACCTAAAGAAACTGTGACCACTTCATAACATTAACCACGTGTTTTTTATTTTAATTCCCATGATGACGAAGGTCCGGTACGCCTATACATGTCGTTTACGTTGAAGGACATGACTGTAAAAATTGCACACTTTTTATTATGCTACATCCAGACCAGCGGTGTGACAACCAATACTAAAAGGCAAAAATAAACTCCACTGAACATCACATAGTTACATTCTTGTACAGCCTTTTGATAAATCTCAAGCTGCACGACTTCCAATCATAATCCCCACTCAAGGCCTGCACCTTACCTCTAAAAGCAGGTGACTGGAGGCTATGATGTGAGCTGGAGTACATCACTTTGACATGATTTTTGACTGCAAAAGGCTAAGACTAATTCTGATTCCAACAACAGCTGCAAATATATGTTTTCTCTCGTCTAATGATGACTGGGCGATGAACAAGATGCAAAATCTGTCCACTTTTTGTCATAATTGAACATTACAGCCTTTTAAAGCTGAACATTTAAACTTGAAATGGGGCATTTGGCCGTCTTGATGTTGTTTGAATGAAAAAGAAAACATTGTTTAAATGTCTAGTGGCAATTCCAAAGTTATTAATTCTTCCAAATATGGCAAAATGGAATTTTGCGTAAATCTTTACAAATTGATCCAGATGTAATGGCCATAAAAACACACTGTTTAATATTTCACACTGTACACACTATATAGCTTCAGTGAAGTGTTCAGAAATATATGTATGTATCCTGTCTAGGGCTGCAACGATTCCTCGAGAAACTCGATTAACTCGATTACTAAAAATCATCATTGATAATTCTTGTTCTTGTTTGTTCGGATGACTATTACTGCTGCACAGTGCGCTTACATTATGTATACGTAAAGTAGACGCGATTTGATAGCACAGACTGGAAAATGGAGAAAGGTAGAGATAATAGTAAGGGGGCGAGGCAAAGAGACAGGCCAGAGAAAACAACAGAAAGTGTCCAAAGTTTGGGATAATTTCAAGCTGAAAAATATGAAAACTCTGTGCAGTGTGTTGTAAACCCAACTTGCCAAATACAATAGCACGACGTCAATGCTTCAGCATCTCAGCAGAAAGCATCCAGTATATGCATCCAGTCGACAGAGGGACCCAACACAAGGTAACGTTACTGTTAGCAATATGATTGCTAGTTGAGATGAAGGCTAGTGAAGGAAGTAATGACTAGTTAAGAACGTAAACATGGTGGCTAGTTATTATGCGCCTAAGTTAGCTGTTTTGCTAAAGAAAATAACCACAGCAAATAAGCCTGAGCTTTATTCGTGTTATTATGACAGTTTCTCTCTCTCTCCCTACCTCTCTCTCACAGACACACACACAAGAACATGCACCCCTCACACACACCTACTGCCCTCACAGTAATGCACTAAATATCCCAGAAAGCAAAATATCAGGTGTAAATTGGAGCCTAAAATGGAACCAAAGTTAAAGTGAAAAATGAGGGTTTAAGACAGAGGTCAGGTACACAGGTCTACTTATCTAGAGTGTACAGTATTAACCAAACCAGCATTTATTAAATTGAGTACAACTGATTATTGTTGTTTTTCAGTCTCCATGGTCAAGGTCCAACGCACCAGTCACAACACTATAGTCTCGCAAGGACTGGAAAGTAATGTCCGTCAGTCAGCTCATCGTCAGCTCAGGCATTTGGTCTAACACTGGTGTGTTGTGAATTTCACAGGCAGGTTAATAGATTAGAACTAATTCAGTGACTTAGACAGACGGAAGAAATATGCTGCTGCAATGACAAACACAGACTGCACCAGTGAGGGCAATACGAACACTTACGTCATCAAACACAAACTAACATGCCGTTACCCTGTTTGGATAACACATGATTGGTATAAACATGGGTAGGCTGGCTGTGTCAAGCTGCTATGCTATTCACTAGTAAGGACCACAACCTAACCGAATACTTTAAAAGATTTATTTGACAGAGGTACAAGTTAGTAGTTCAATTTTGATGATAGAGTGGTGTGGGGAAGCTTCTTGGGGACATCCGCCGTGACACCGGAGTACGACGGAACCCCCTCTAGGACCCTACCAAGAGAAATAGAGAAGAAAACAGGAAAAATGGAAGAAACACTGTAAAAGGGGCGGGAGGGTGGGGCACAGTAAGCCAGAGCGAAACAAGGTGATGGTTAAGAAGGGTATTTATGCGGGAGGATGTGGAGTCGTGGTTACGTATTTAGGGTGTGGTCCTGCTCCTGAAATTCTGTTATATAACAACAATTCTGGAATGCTGTTTGTGGTATAAACAAATACTGTCCACATTTTCATGTAGTTTGACAGCTAATTTCCTAATGCATGGACAAATGTGAAGTCTGAACAGATGAGTTTTCTATCTGGAGCAAGTTGCAGTAGTCTAGGCACGAGATGACAAGACCAGAACGGATGTATCCTCCTGATGTGAGGGATGAATCTGCAGGAGCAGGTTGTCGCAGCGATGTCATCAGTGAAGGACAGCTGAGCTTTATCAGGGCTACTTCCGCCTCCACACACTTATGCTGTATCCCAATTCGCGTACTTCCGTTAATACACTTACATGCAGTATACTGTGTACACTATGTACTGACTTGTGTAGTGCGTTCATTTTGACAGGTAGTGCCGCCTAGACATCTCCAATCAAATACTGCATTTGTGCACTTACCGAAAATGACAATCGCAACCTTTGACCGTGTCTTTTTAATGGTGGACCATAGCTGTGTGCAAATTTTCGCCAACATTTTACCACAATTGCCGCATGCCGAAATATCTCTATTTGCTCACTTGGCTTCAATTGATTTATATTAAAAATGAACACACTTTTACTTTTAGCAGTTACTGCTAACTTTTTTTTGCAACCGCCATTTTTATCCGTTGTTGGTCCCTCCCCTTCTGTTACGTAGCCAAGATGGCAACTGTTGAGGGTGAGAAGAGTACAGCGTTCCACACTCAACTTTCTGGCCCTTTTTAGGTACATCATCTGGGTACTTATAGTACACTGCATATTTGCCATACTTACTCTACTGTGAAGCTCACAGTGCATTTTGAATGCACTCAAAATATTAAGTTTGAGAACATAAGTGGTTTGGGACACCGCATTACTTTTTAACTGCAGTATATGAACATTACTACTTCCTGCGTTGGCAGTGAATGTTCTGGCCAGCTCTGTGTTTTGTTTAACTACACTTTCTCTGCTTTGTTCCTTCATAACGCAGGTCTAACGAAGGACAGTGACAATGCAGCACGCATAACACAATGTAACTTGAATGTACAGACTACAGGACCACTGTTAAGATGAACACAGCACAGCATGAATGATTCATTGGGTCATTGTGAAGATGAGTGTAGGGGGGTGAATGAATGGTATTCTGCTATGTTAAATATTGGGGGTTTTAGTATTGTGGAGGAATGTGTGGAAGAAGGATGTATGTTATTTGATGAGAGAGTGGTGTATATATGTTTTAATGTGGATGTTGTGATGGTGTGAATTTTCAGTGGTGGAAGTTACCGCGGCACTATGATGTAGAAATGGAAGTGGTCGTCGTTAGCAGCAGACTATATAAGGCTGCCAGTTTTCAGTTTCGGGAGATGGGGCTGCTGGGAGGATTCCATGGGGGCTTGTGGGCCATAGTGTTTTATGAAACTGTATGTAATGTGGGTGAAATAAAGACGTTGATGCACCTAACTAAAGTCTCAAGTCTCCAAAAAATCCAGCCACTACACAGCCATCATAACAATTCTCATTATAAATTACAGCTGGCACACAACTGTGGTAGAGCACTGATTGGAACACATTGGTTATGTGGAATTATTAACAAGGATTGTTTCTGTGGTACTTCCAGTGAAAACTGTTTACAGAGAGGTCTGTAGATTTTCCAGAGCAACAGGGTCATTGTTTCTGGAAACACAAATGGCTGTTGACTAAATGTATGAGCACCAATAATTGTATTACATTCACTTCCATAATATTGGGATGGTCTCAGTATGTTTTAGTTGAACTAGTTTGTACAGTGTTGTGTTTGGCTGCTGAACACATACGTATTTATACTTGATACGAATGGCCTGCCATCAAAGAGAGGGATAGAAATTGTGCAAATGGGGATAACCGCACACGCAGTCTCTCCTCAAAAGCATTCATAGTGTTGTGCACTTGATCGCACACACGAAAAGTGACAGGAGTAGTTGTGTGAAGAATTTAAAGATTGAGCATGAGAGACAGGTTCAAATCCTGCATACTTTCACACTTCAGCGCACATTGCTAATTGCTGCATAAAGTGGGAGTGACAACCACCAATTCCAACATCAGATAGATTGAGGGGAGGGGGGTTGGGCATTACGGCAAGCCATTTGTTTGAAGCATACTGATGCATTCAGAGGCAGATACCTAAAAATATTGGCAGATAAAACCAAAACCAGTGGTGGAATGTAACCAGGCACATTTACGCAAGGGTTGTACTTGAGCACAACTTTGAGGTCCTTGTACTTTACTTAAGTATCTCCATGTTTGGCAACTGTATCCTTCTACTCCACTGCATTCCAAAAGGAAACATGGTTTTACTCTGCTAGGTATTTGATAGATAGCTACCTAGCTAGAAACAGACGCACTGACCTGTGGGAGTGTGCTTATGCGTGTTCAGTGGTCAACCTCTGACTGATCTCAGAACTCACTAGAAACTCTTCAGTATCGCCTGCGTTTCCTCTATATGTACATCTCTGAAGCAGAGTCAGGATACACACAAACTTTCTCTCAAGCTGAATTATTTTCAACTTCTGCTGACACATCAGTGGTTCAATTCGCTCCCATTTTCACTGACTGTATGCAATCTTGCCACCTCTAAAATCTGAACACATTAATAAGTTCTTTAGAGGCATATTTTGCTTTTTACTAATTACAAAAAGTTGCAGAAACGTTAAAAGTTTAGTGTAAAAGTGAATACTAGGTGTTGGACAGAATAAACAAAAATATATATATTTCTGATGAAACTTAGTAAAGTAATATTTTAATGTATAGTTTTATTTTATATTTTTACACTGTAGTAAAACTGTAGTTTTTTTTTACTAAAAACATTTTTCTACCACCACTGACCCAAACTATATCTGTAAGGATATTTACCACTATAGGGCTAAACAGAAAAGGATGTTATTTTGAAACTCTAATAAACCCTTGGCATCCCCAACCTTGGCTACAGTTTGGTTTCATTGGGATTTTTCCTGAGGAAAAACCTGCCACACGAGTGTGTTTCCACCACAGGTTTTCTGTTTAGACACTTGGACTTAAAAATGGCACAGATTATTACTTAACCATCACGACAAGGAAGAAATCAATATTCATTAATACCCTTACACAACTATGCAAACGAGCGTGATGAGTAGATCTGTCAGAGTATGTGTATGCTGGGTGTGTGTGTGTGAGTGTGTGTGAGTGTGTTAAGTGGAGGAGGGGTCAGACTTTTTGTGTTTCAAATTGGGCCTGTTTGAGGAATGTGGGTTGTGAAGGGCAGGAGAACAAAAAAAAGTTGGATTCACAGGGATTACAGCCGACACTGAATGACAGCTCTTTCACTGATTCATTCTCTGTAACTAATGTTTTATTCATCCCCTCTTTATTTAGGTAGTTTTACTGAAATCAAGATGTCTTTTTAAAGGAGGGCCCTGAAAACAAAAACACATTGATAGAATTGATTTGAATGTAGTTTGGCAACAGGCTTTAAATTTGTGTGCGTGTGTGTGTGTGAGGTGGGGGTGGTGGGGGAATGCCATATCAATCCTGGCCTCTCTCACTGAAAGACCCAGCAGACGCAGAGCATTTAGAAAAGCAAATTTTGAAAGCTTCCATGAGCTGACGAGAGGCTAAATCATTACTGCGTTCTATCAATCAGCCCTCGAATGCAGCAAAAGAGACATTTATTCATCTGACAGTGTCTCGGTCTATTTAAAAAACAAGCTTTGATTTGGACTGTTCCCTTCATGTCTGCTACATAATTACTGAAGCCTCTGTATTGAGCACTGACAACAACAAAAAACACAGTCTCATGCATAGTCACACAAGGATTGACATATGCCAGCCGGAGTGAGTGAAGCAGCTTGGCTGGGCTTGTTCACGGCCTTAATCAATGGGAGGCTTAGCTGGTGACACAAACGATCATGGCAGCAGCAGAAGCCGCAGACTGTAGCAAATCCCAGCTCATCTCATTACCACAGATGCATGAGAGGATCCATATTACCATTTCTGCCAGATCTGACACTGAACATTCAGGGGGTGGATGAAAATATGAAACAGCTAGCTCTATATGTAAACATCTGGCACTTGAATATCCAGAAGCTAATCAACGACGCTGATAAGTGTGTGTGCAGATTCTGTTTGGCATATGTTGTCACTCTCCATGCTGTTCGTCTTGCCAAATTACAGGTGCTGTATTATGTGTAGAATTTTCACGTTGAAATATCATTAGCATGATAATTAATTTACTTATCATAAACAAGTGAGGTTGACTGGTTTTTTACATGGTATGCATGTTGGATTTGAAATGTGCTTTATAGCTGAAAAGAGGCATTTACTTTGAAAGTAATTCAAGTTACACTATTGTAAGGCGTAGTTTCGACAGAATGCTTATTGGATGTTTTCAAAGGTGATATTAACTTCCACTTGTAGCTCTAAATAGAGTGACACCATGAAGGGGGAACAGTTAGCAATGTTATCTGTGTCTGAATTTTCAGTAGCTACATTGTACACACTTGGTTATTTAATATTACTCTACGTACTAGCAGGCAATCAGTATGTAGAATTCAGTATGCACTTATATATGTATATTCACTTTCACATTCAGGCTAAAGAGAAGAATTTTAGTGAGATAGCTGGCTATTTTAGGCTGCCTTCATTTGTAAATACAATTGGGATACCCTTCTGAAAGCTCTGATACCCAACTAGAAATGGATATAGTGCTCCATTGACCATGCACTGTATTTTTAACTCATATGACCATCTCTGAAGTTATACAACTGTAGCTCAACGTTACATTGCATACATTACATGCTAAAGTCTAGTAGGTAACCAAGGACTGTCCAAAACACAGCAAAACATTTGTAGTTTTAGCCTCCTGGCTAAACTGGGGAGGGGACACTTGCAGCTGCTCAGGAGCAACAGCAATTTTAAGGCAATACCAGTGAAATTAGTTTCTTGTTTTTATGTATGTTTTAGGTATGACATCTGACACACCTTACCATATGCAACTGACACCTATGGACATCAGACTGAAAATTATCATTATCATAAAATTATTTAAGATATTAAGTAATAATTAAGTAATCTGTATTTGCTAACGTTGGCTGCTGATGTTTCAGCTGTAATGTCCATCATGTTGTTGCTATGGAAACAACACGGCACAATGAAGTAGTATAGGACGGTTTAAATTGTTTCGGGACCATCTGCTCCACCCTTACGACACATACTGACGCTGCACATTAATTTGAAACATATAAAAGCAATTACTGACGGATCTCTTAAAGCTCACAAATACTGTTGATCATAGTCATATGACTGGCCTGTGCAGCTGTGCCTTTGTAGTTTTTAATTTATTTACATACTTCAAAGTTCAAGACTTTTTAATCTCGTATTTCTATTCTTTTTTTCCAACCACTGTAAATGCAGTAGAATACGTTCAGTAGTCAGTCATGATAAAGACAGCCTATCACACTCAAGCCAGAGTTAGATAGGAGAAAGTACAAGCCCTTCTCCTTTGTAGCCTTGAATCAAACAGATATATTTAGACCCGCTGCTTTACAAACCAAGCGGTATTCCCCTCCCAATCTGTACGGCTGTGTTCTGCCGCCACAACACAGCCAGGGGTCTTCCACACTGTCAAAGCCTTTGTTGAAAGAATACCCACGCTGAATCAATCCCTTATGTAGTGGACACAGGAGCCGATTCACAGCGATAGGTTCCTCATAGCTGATCCATGGTTTCTGTACAAAGCCCGCTGTTGTGTCGACAGGAGCCAAGCTGTCTTCCCATGACCAGCCGGACCGGCCATGTCTAAAGCAGTGTCAGGGCGCTATGATGGGCCTGTGTCATGGATAACAGGACATGACTGGCCACTGGCTCCCACTCTGCTATGGAAAATAATGAGCAGCTTGTGTCTGACGTGACCCAGAATATTTGATAACAGGACTGGAGAGCAGGACAAGTGAGAGTACAGGGATATAGATGTCTAAAAACTGTGGATTCATGTGGAAGTATCAAAAGTGGTAGTCACAAGAATCTCCACTCAGATCCAAAAGCCCCTGGCACCTGAACCCACTGGGCCATCCTGACAGCTAGCACGAGCACACAAAGAAAGCATCGTTAAGTCTCTTTTTGGACATCCTGTACAGTACTTCTGTGATTATCTGCCTGCTGTCTTGTAAGCCCCAGGCACAGTTAGCTTCAGTGTCCTCATTTGGAGCTTTGGGTAACAATATGCAGCAATGTTTTCTCTACAGTACAGTAGACATCATACTCGTTGATCAAATCAAAAAGCAAGGCTAATTTATTGACAAAATCTTGACCGTAGCAGGGTATACAAGCAATGTCTATACTGAATACATAATTTATTAAATGCTAACTAAATAATGCTTAAATAACATTATGAAAATGTCTATCTATATTTCTTAAAAAGGCTGCTTGAATCTTATTATGCTTCCCATATGTTCATGCCATGGCATAAAGAGGAGACGCGCTCAAGGAGAAGTCTGGCTCCCAAATCTTATAAGAGGTGAGTTGTTGAAGGAAGATGATGATGATTTTGTTTCTGGTTAAACAAAAAGGATCTTTCTCTTTAACAAACAGTGGGTCCTTTCTGTAATGTTGACACTTTGAATAACAAAAACAATAACTTTTAATTGACATACTTTAAATTGCTGCCATTGCAGCCCGTTTACAGCTGCCGGCTGAGGCGATCTACAGGACCAATTCCAAAACCTTTTGTACCTATTAGTCTTTTAGACCCCAAAATATCTCAAATCAAGGCCCAGGTTTAAAAATTTCAGAATAACCCTTTAACATTTCATCTAGCCACAATAACAGACCAAAAATTCAATATATCCAATGCTTTTGTTTACCATCATATATTTGTGAAAATGACCTTCCCATCAGCCTCAGCTATACTTTGTGATTATTGCTAATGAGCAAATGTTAGCATGTTAACACACTAAACTAAGATGGTGACAATGACAAGCATTACCCGCTAACATAAGTGCAGCCTCACAGAGTTGCCACATTGTTGGTTGAGCCAAACCGGTCCTATCTCCTAAAAATTACACCTAATTAGCATGAGACAGATTTTGTTCTTTATCAACGTATCATCTTTACATTGTAATGCCTTTATTATCTACCGAAAGTGAAGAGAGAAACCAGGGAGAGAAATGTCCTGATGACCTGGGACCTCTAAGCCACAGGGTGTCCTTGTAAAAAAGTGTTCACTGCCAACAGAAAATGCTCAAACTGAACATAACCACTGAATGTTCACAATTCTTATACACATTTTACTGGTTTTCCTAACAGTATCTGCTCCTGGCAATAAACGCCTGAATAACCCTTCTGGATCAATGGAGAAAGAAAGGCTCTGCACACTTTAGACAACAGTTTATATTCAAACTAAGATTTTGGTCATTTGGTCATCCCTTTCAGTACCTCTGATAAGTATTTCCATGAATTTGATTTCCTGGTCGCTTTCTGTTTTGATTTGTATCTGTGGAGCTTCCTATGTATGTGGACATTTAGAACTACTATTGTGATAGCACTTGGTTAAGGTTAAGGAAAGATCATATAAGATAATGAACGGATATAATCTGTTCCTAGATTTAATGCTCTTTTCGATTTTGCCACTGGCAGCGATGTACTTACCTATAGCACTTGTGATTCATCACCAGCACTCATATTATTTGATGAGACATCTTGTTGTTTTCGACCATGATTCTATGCAC
>JAVQJL010061725.1:0-14288 GCA_036024295.1 Nannoperca obscura | reverse complement strand
GGGGGGGCGCCCCGCGCGAGCGGAGAGGCGCGGGGCGGGGCAGATGGTGGGGGTGTTGGGGGTATAATAGACAGGTTACAGGGAAGAATTCATGTGGTGAGCATCTGAGACTGTCATTAGGTGTAACCCAGACATCCAGACAGGGGGAGGGGGGGTGAAAATGCTGAAGAAGCTGTGGCCTTCATCTTACACACGACTTCTTTCACGCTTGCACATTTCATGAACCTCTTTGATCATTTAGAGTTTTAGGAATGTATTAAAAGCAGTGATGTAGGGAATGAGCATACAGTTAGAGAAGGATCTTTTGGGCTTCAAATGATCAAGTTTCAAATTTCATCTTACCCAGGTTATCCAAGGGTTAGTGTCAGTTAAGAGCCTGTTGTTAGCTTCTAATTTAAAAACAGAATAAGAAGAGATCAGGGTGTGTACAGTCTTGAAAGTTTGAAAAAGTTAGTTTTCATGCTTAGGGATTTGCTTGAATTTGATTATAGTTCTTGAAAATGCTTGATTTTCAACATAATCTGATTTTCATCATCTATACAATCACTCATGTAAACCAGAAATATTTGGTTTAAAAAATATTTGAAATAATATTTGTTTGTTGTCTCCTGGCATTTATAGTAACAATTTAGATGTGATAAAGACTTTTAGAGTTTAAACATTTTTGGTTAAGGTAAGCTGAAAGGGCTTGAAAAGTGCTTAAATTTTACTCTTAAAAAGCAGTACAAATCCTGATAGATAAAGCATGAATGCAGCATATACTCAGTTACTTTCTTTGTACCTTGAGGAACATACACCATGCACCCCAGAAAACGTTTCATTGTGCTCTAATGATTTCTATTTTCCAATACTAAATTGGTATTCAATTTAGACAAGGAAAAGGCTAAAAGCCTCAAAAATAGAATTTGCTGACACATTCAGATAACTTTATAATGTTTATCCTGACAAGTGTCAAAGTGTTTAGTTAACGGCATTTTAAACAGATATCCATGAAATGCTGTGGACAGATGGGACCACGACAGTAGATGAGATGCTGGTGGTCGTTTCACTTTCTGTTACGCGTTTTGTGAGCATAACTTTGACTCTAGTCAGACAGTCAGTTTGCATGTTCAAGATGTTAATTTAATGTCGTCGTTCAAATATTCTCAGGGTCTGTGGTTTGCCAACCCTGGAGGAAGCAACAGCATGCCAAGCCGGACCCACAGCTCCGTGCAGAGGACTCGCTCCCTGCCAGTTCACACCACGCCACAAAACATGGTCATGTTCCAACAAACTGGTAAGAAACGCTGGGAAACACACTATTACACACACAACACTATCATGATATTGGCAGAAATTGGTTATTGTTTCAACTTTTACAAGTTTATATACTTGTATATGGTGCCTTGTATTCTGTATCAAATATTGGCAGGTTATAACTTCCACATCTGAAATGAAACAGAAATCTGCAGTGACATTTATTTTCCTTTTTAAGTCTTTATTCTTCTTTTAAAGGCAGTAATATGTCGAATATAGTATCTTCCTGTCATGTCAGTTAAATGTTAAAAGTTTACATGATAATTCATCTTATTTGCACAAATAAGGTTTCGTATTATTAAATGTAAACACTGTTTACTTACGATAGCCTGAAGTGAGTATAGCACACTGACACTCGTT
Source organism: Nannoperca obscura (assembly GCA_036024295.1). Classification (NCBI taxonomy): domain Eukaryota; kingdom Metazoa; phylum Chordata; class Actinopteri; order Centrarchiformes; family Percichthyidae; genus Nannoperca; species Nannoperca obscura. The sequence goes on along the minus strand of JAVQJL010061725.1, from coordinate 12,632 downwards.
TCATCTTAAACACTCTGTAGGTGGACTGTTTTGATTGGATGAAAATTACAATTACAGCTGATACAACTTTAGGTGTTTTTTATTTTGACAACTTCAGCATGTTAAGGGCACAACATTGACTTTTAGCCCTATTCTCTTTCTCCTTGTTATCGAGGTGATAACCATATTTTAGCACAAGAACGATGTATTGTTTCTCCCAGAACGCACCACTGTCACTGAACTCTTATGAACTCTTATTGACAATATTAGTTTTTAAGCAAGATTAGAATAGTAATAAACAAAAAAGCAAGTTTATATCATAACATCCTTTCTGATTTGAGCTGCTGTGTCGCCACCCCTGAACCCCCCCAGCCTGCACTCACCATGAGTGTCCACACACAGTCTCGGGTCATGGTAACCATCGGCGCCAGTCAGAGTGACCTTTAGTAGCCTCTTCTGAATGCACTTTGTCCCACAGAAATAGTGGACAGTAATGGTTTGGACTTTCTCTACTCTGTGTCTCTAACACACACACACCAGAAGTATCCTCTTTTTAGAATGGAAAAACTGATTTTAAAAAGCAGGTTCGAAGTTGGAGGGAGAGTGGAGACTATGTGAGAAGAGGAAGAGATAGAGGCAGGAAGGGAGGAAAGAGGTCTTACAATGAGGCTCTTTGTGCAGCGAGGAGTCGGACAGGGCTCCCTGGCCCACTTTCCTTCTCTCCCTGACTCACTCTCTTTCTTAACTTTCTCATCTCTCCCTCAGCCTCCTTCCCCATCTCTCCATCTCTCCTACTTTGACAACTCTGCAGAGTCATGCACACATAGCAGTTACCCTCAAGGGCGGCTACAGCTGGGTCTCGGCCAGAGCAACTCATTTGAAAGGCTAGGCCTCCCCCCACCCTCCTCTGTCTCTGGGTATATATGTGCAATCTGTCTTTCTCGCTGCCAGCAGATGGATAAAGAGACTTATTAAGTGAGACATAGAAAAAGTGTGTGTCTGCGTGTACAGTTTTCTTCAGTGTGTGTTTGTGTTGCAGTAAGTCTGTGTGTACAGGGAATGGGGGTGGGGGTGTTGGGGGGGGATTTGGAGCCTATAAATAGCCCAGTGTGGACTACTGGGCCTAACTCAGCTTTTCTCTCTGGCCACAAGGGATTTTCACTGCCCTGGCCTGTGTTGAAGAATCAGCTAAGGACTAAATGACTGGACGGTGTTGCTAGGCTGTAATGTGGCCCAAATACGCCCCCCAACACACACATACTACCCCCTTCCAACCTCAACCAAACCCTCCACAAAACAGTCTCCACCCTCCTCACAGCTGAGGCAAAGACAGTCAACAGCAACTAACACCTCAGAGTTTAAATAAAAAGTAAATAAAAAGAAGTCGTGTAAAATCTAATTTGTGATGAACATCCATTAATAGTATTATGTTTTAACATTATTATTATATATTATTAATAATACTGATAATTAAAACACTCAAAGTGATAAAAGACACCATGCCCCATGTTGCAGCAGTGCAGTCAGTGTTGGGATGTGTCTCAGTGCTGGGGTTAATCAGATGTGGTATAATCAGATTGAGGCTACACTCTGGTTGAGTGGACAACATTGTTCCAGTGGACTGATCTGAATTAATTTGTCCTTTGCCTGACGTCTGACGCCAATTTATAAAAAATTAAAAAAAGGTTTAAGCATGATCATGATTCGGTTTAATAATGATGTGTGAAGTCATTAAACATCTAATGCAGCTTTTCAACACAATGACAATTACTAATATTGTACATCTTTTTTGCCATGGAAATGATCGACTTAAGAAAATAATTAATAATTTGATTAAGGGATTAAATAAGATTCAGCTTTATTCATTTGCTGAACCTGCTGTGACCATCCAGACATTTTGTGCACATCATCTGTTTAAGATGAATATAATTGAATCACTGATTCTGGTGTTTTTGTTTCTGTACAGATCTTCAGTTGCCAGCGACGGAGCCAGACATCAATAACCGCCTTGAGTCTCTTTGTCTGAGTATGACAGAACACGCCTTGGGAGGTAACACACAGTTTTAAATTGATCCTGATTATTAAACAATAAAACACAAAATACAGTTGTTCTAGAGATTAAGTGTGGTTCAAGAACATGTAAAGCCTCTCTCCTGTCTGTGTCTTTCTGCATTAGCTTTATGTTCATATTCAGGATGTAATGTTTAAGTGGATCATAGAGTAGGGCGGTTATTAATATGCCTTTATGCATGATTATCACACTATGTGGCAGTGATGTCAGACAATAAGTCCAAGACCACCACTTCAAAGAGCCGTCTTTGTCTTTTTTTTACTCAGGTTGAGAATAAATCCACTTTATACCAGAGTCACTCCAGATCAATGGTTCCCAAACTAGTGATTTTTTTATTTTTTTATCCATCCAGCTTGATGTACAACATGTGACACGTGAACTAACATTCAGGGTTTGTCTAAAGTCTCGAATGCTTGAATTTGTATATACACCGTGACAAATTCATTCATAGCTACATAAATCCTCTATTGATCCCTTACTCTGGAAATTAGGAAGCATTCAATAATCCTGATGGAAACATGCAGTCAGGCATTTTACAGCTGGTAAAAAAAATTGCTGTGGGTGTAAAGGAAATCTGTAAACTTTATTTTTCGCAATTGCATTTATAGTAACAATTTAGATGTGATAAAAGGCTTCGAGAGTCTAAAACTCTTTGGTTTAGGTACCTTGAAGTGCTTTACTCTTAAAAAGCAGTACGAACCCTGAACATTAATATTATGTGGAATAACAGGCCATATTCTCAGTCACTCAGAAAAATAAATCAGAAACAAAGCAATGAATAAATAAATAAATAAATAATTTTGTTCTGTCCAAAGTAAAATGTTGTGACATTTCTTACGTTTTAGGTCGATACACAGATGAAAAAGTGCCCTGAGATAACTTTATGATATGGCGGAAGATAAATATAACTGAATTGAATTGAATAGATGCATTTGATTGTGTTTTTCCATTTACCTCTTAGTTGCACAAAGTGTCCCTTATCATGGCTCGCTAAAGAGACGTGTTTTATCTCAAGATGTCTCCTGAAAACATTTTTTACCTCTCAGTTTAAAGCTGTAAATCCTGTCGCTTTCAGGGCACAATCTGATTGTAGTTCTTTTGGTCGTCTCAGACTGTGTTGAGAGCTGACGTGTATCAGCATTTCGTCCTGCTATGTTTACAGTAACAGTCGGTATCTGTGACTGTTGTGCACCGAAATCTTGTGTGCGCTGTGTTACTATGACGACCAGCACACCAGCTTTTTTTTAATGATTTTTTATGTAAGTTTAACGTTAATTCTTCAATTTTTATATGTTTTAAAACATGATATAAAATTGCGATTAATGTAAATGTTGCTTAGTTTTTTTATGTGTTGAAACATTATTAGAAATATACAGAAAAGAATTAGAATACAGTCTTGTAGCATCCTTGGCTTCTCCTCAAGGCACCCCCAATAAAATTAACCTAGGGTTGTGTTCATTTTAGGTCATGAGGGTTTAGCATCACTCGAGTTGTTATTGGCTGTATTGCACAGGTAGCAGACAGCCACCAGAAGCCTGTGTAGTGTTTTGTCTGTTATAGTGCTTTCATAGGCTTATCTGTGTTTCTGTGACGGCAGCTTAACGTTGACACACCTCTACATAAACATGTCCACAGGACACTCGTGCTCTTGCTTTCCATTCCCTCAGCTTTAGTCATAAAAGCTACTGTAAAGGCCAGCACTTGGATCTGAGTAAAGTAAAGCAAACTCCAAAGTGTCCAAACGTCATATCGGTCAATCAGTTAGTGAGTCCTGTTCAGGCAAGGTCACTCTAGTTGATCTCAGCACTGATCTTAAGGCTGACGGACCCGTTCCAACTCTCAGTCAATTATCCTGTTGTGTCAACAGCTTAAAGTCTGGAGATTCTGGCCCACCGATAAATCCAGACTTGTTGGAGCCCAACAATTCTTTTTTTGAATTTCAGATGTGTTATATTTGGTTGGTCCAGTCTGGCCAAAGAAATTTAACGACGAGTCTGGCAACAGAAGCAAGTTCAGCTCTAGAGGGAAAATTAAATCCCCCAAAAAACTCTTACTCACAATATAATTTTCATCATTAAATATGACTTGCTATACAACTTTATTTGGAGGATTATATCATATTTAAAACATAATAAATTGAGTTAAATAAATCTCATACAAAGTTATTCATCCTGTAATAATGTAATATGAAACTAAAGTGGATTTGAACTGTCGGAAACAGCTGTTTCATTATTCACAGTTGACTGTAGAGGAGGACATGGGAACATGTTTTTGAATGTTTACATCACTTCACTAGCAGAGATACAAGTTTATATGTAAGGCATTTGGTATGGATGGCAAACTTAATGAAAATTACTTGAAAATGCTCATGTGAATAGAAAACTTTAAGAAACACATAATAAAATCACTTGTATATGTATCAGTTTATACTGTTGTGGACATGGCCTGAGTCAAGTCAATCAGTTGGTGACCTAAGCAGAATATTCCCATGTACAGTGAATTTTAGTCCGGGTTAAAGTCAGTGCCAACTCCCCCCATCTCAAAACTGAAGTCTGAGGTAAAGACAGTGGGCCTCAGTGCTCAGCACAGAACACTGGACAAGTGCTGCTTTGTGTGTGTGTGTGTGTGTGTGCGTGTGTGTGCGTGTGTGCGCACGAAAGAGTGGGTTTAACTTTAGAAACTCCCTTTTTTATCAGTTTTTATCAAACGCCCAGCTGTCTGTGGTGAGCTTCAGAAACCTAACTTAGTAACCGAATCCGAACCAGCTACAGGAAATGCTTTAAAACACAATATTTCATGGTATAAGGAATAGGATGTTGTCAGTTAGTCAGTAGTTGGATCTTGGAAAGTCTAGTGTACTTTCAACTTGTATTTTGATTTTGTGCGCTTACCTCTTCTACAAAAGCCTTTAAGAAAGTTTGAGTTAGAATAGTTTGCAGTATAAACCCAACGATGAGTTTCTGTGTTCGGCATGATGACGTTTAATGTCCCAGACAACCTCTGTAGTCTCATTTAGACACTTGTTAGCAACCGTTTTAAAATCAAAATTCACAAGTTGGGTATTTACTGATGGATTTTATGTTTTAGAATTATTAGATTGGATTTCAGGCTGAAGCTGGGTGTAAATAAATCACTCATCACAATGGTGCCAGGATATCAACACATCAAACTGCACAAAAAGAACAAGCAGATCTTTTGTGAGAATGAATGTGGGTGTGACATAAAAATCAAACTCATCAGATCAAGTTCAGCAACAAACTTAAACACTTTCAGCTACTCTAAACATATACTTGCACATTTACTAACAGCTTTAGCCGCTCTGTTTACACTTATATACAGTATATTCTGTTCGTTGCTGCACTGCTCAGCTCACAGTGACATTAACCAGCCCCTTATGGCATTTCCTCTCATGAAAGATAATAGGCTTTATTTTTGTGGAATAAAAATGTCCACCAGTGCGTAGCTTGATGACATTTCTCTCTTGTTTTTTTTCTATCAGTATTTTGACAGATGTGTTGTTCTCTCATCATGACAGTGTGGGCCCTGGCCCCTCACTGTTCACCAAGCCAGAAAAGCTTCAGGCCTTCTTTACGAGCAGTTCATGGCACAGTGAGATCACTGCTACACTTCAAATCAGATGAAATGTTATTCATGCGGTGCTTATAATAAATACTACATGGTTAGGAAGATGTAGAAAGCCAGGAACAAGACAACTGGCAGCAAAAGGGATGCACGAAGAGTAGACAGGAGAATTATTTTAAATGTAAGAATGAATCAGAACCATAGTTTAAATTAGTTCACAGCAAATTAGGTAGATTAGCAAGAAATCTGTTTCAAAGGCAGAAGAGGCATAAAAGCTAAATGCTGCTTCTACAGCCAATGTGGCTCTTCAGAACATGCAGATTGGACGTATAAGTTGGTGCTTGACTGCTATGAAAAACTTCTCTGTACCAGCTTATTCCTATTCAGGGTCACAGGAGAGCTGGAGCCTGTCCCAGCATGCACTGGGCAAACGAAGTTTAGAGTTTGGAGCCTGAGGACTCACTGCTGCCTTCTCACTGTCACTGTTAGGGTTTTATCCTCTACGCTAATAACCCTATCTGTGTATGCTGATCACTAATGCCTTTTCTTCTCTCTGCTGTTCCTCTTCAGACGGTGCTGACCGCACATCAACAATATGAAATGAGGACCTGAGTGAGAGCAGTAGGGCAGCGCAGGTTCACGAGGCTCTCTCACGACAAGTCACCTCGAGGTCACCAGCCCTCATGCCCCCTCTCCCTGTAGCCAATGGTAGAGCTCCACCAAAGCATCGGGCTGGATCCTAGAAACACAAGAGAGCCGATCATTAAATGGCTAACACAAGCTATCACATTGGCACTGTCCATCATGTCGGAAAAACACACTTCCTGCTTCGCCAGCATGCTCACAGTCTATCTGTGTCCGGGTGAGGAGAGAGAAAAGCATTGAACGCGGCCTGGACAGTGCGTGAACAGCCCCCAGCCCCCACAGGCGCTGGCCTGTGGATCAAGGCTCAGTGAGACTGAGGCCCTTTCCCTCTTCGACACCCTCTGGTCCCCGCACATCGACCACAGCTCGTGGCATCCTTCAAATCCATAACAGTACCTCAGACCCCAAAACAAGACGAGACAAGCAGAGCTAGAAGGACACAAGGAAGTTTGGGATTTCCTTGACTGTTTCCAGTGAGGACGCTTGAAGAGCTCGGGAAGGCCTCTTGCTCAGAATTGGGTGGCAAAAAAATCATTTATTTGTATTGTATGTATTTATTGTTTACATAATGATGCTACTTTCAAAGGGTACAGAAACATGTTTGAATTTCAGGTATGAATCGTGTAATATTCTGTAAAGCCTTGGCTGTCTACCAGCTTTACGTCCCATGAGTAGCCATCACGCTAGTTTACAACCAACGTGCTTATTCTTTATTTTAACAGCCAGCAACAAAGATGTGTTGGCTGGAACATTTACCAAGAGAGGAGGGTGAGAGAGAAGAAGAGGGGTAGAGCAGACGTGTGAAGAGGGATCAGAGGAAGATGGTGATGTGGAGAAAGACACAGAAAGTAGTGGAAGAAAGAATGAAGCTGGAGTGATTCTGGAGAGCGAAGCGGATGTTTAAAGGAGAAAGACATCAGAGGCAGGACCTTTGAACAGCTGAAGATGACGGAGGAAGATGATGTCATGTCTGATTATATTTTGAGTCTGTTCATGTGAGTGAGTGTAGGAGGAAGTGAGTTTGGCACCGGTCAGTTACACTTTGTTTATCTATAGCATGTACTGTACGAACTTTTTGAAGTCAGAGCCTTTGTTGGCACCATACATTGAAAATGTACGTTTTTTGTTTTTTTTTGTTTTTTTTACAAAATGGGAGATTAATACAGCTGTATCGTCAGTGGGATCTGTCTGTGTGTTCAGATACCGGGTTTAGCTATTTTTCAAAAGCAGGGTGATGTGCTTAAGCTGCATGTTACAACTAAATATTGTTCTCGGAGGAAAGGACTATGGTAAAATGTGTGGTGGAGAAGATGGCAGGAAACAAAGCAGGAGGTCCATTTGGTTTCTACACTGCTGAGAGGATTTCAACATTGAAGAAATCACACACTGTCAATCCATGAAGGGTAGTTTTCCCAGAGATTGTCTCATTAGTGCTTACCTCCACCTGCTGGCCAAACACAGTCATGCTGGAACAGGCGCTGAAGTCTGTGGACACACAGGCAACTCTGCATAATCACTGACAAATCATTGTGTTGTAGGAATTCCCTGTGCAACACGGTCTTCTGTCTGCTCTGTCAGTGCAGGCCTACTTGGAATTTCTTTTTCTTTTTTAAATTCTGAATCTCATGGTTATTCTGTGTCTTAATACTTCTCAGTACATCCTCAGTTTATTGTGTCTGGAATACAGACTTTATAAGAATAGGTTTATATTGAAATAAGCTGGTTGGGAAACTCCCCTCTATGCCTCTTTCAACTGAACATGTGTGCTTAGAGTCCTGACCCTGAACGGTTATCATTGAGGGTTATTGATTATTATTATTTAGTTTCTTCATTAGTTTGTTGCAGTTCTATTAGTACTTCCTTTGTATCCTGCACTTGAAATGATAATGTGATACACTAAAATCCAAATGTTCGAGGCTAAAAGCAACAGTTTGGTGCTTTGGAGTCGGATCAAATGGAGCAGATTGAAGAGATGAGGTTGACTGTCGAGCTACAGTCTCAGCGGACAGACAAAAGTCAAACGGTGGAACCACAGCAGGTGGCCATGTTGAGTCAGAGACGAGAAGCTCCTGACGCCTCTCATTGACCTAAATGATTTCTGTTTGTCTGATGGTGGATGTTTCAGTTGAAAATACTCTCTTCTCACGTCGAGGCTGAATCGTCCCACACAGTTAAAGGATCATACCAGTGTTTATGCATGTTTTAGCCCATTTACTATCATTTAAGTACACATTGAGATACGTTTGTTTTTCCAACCTTCCAGACAAAGTTTCCTTTCAGTTTGTTGTGGTATTAAAATAAATGTGCATAATCTTGATACTTCCCTGAGAAAGATTATCCAGCACAACTTAATCCATCACAGTATACACTTATTTGAAAGTGAAGGCTTTTTAAAAGATCTGCACCTACAAATGAATTACCACACACACCAACAATAATTAATGCCAGCATGATGTTAGCAAGCAACCTCAGATTCATACTGTAATAAAAAGCACTGGCTACCTACAAGTTTGGAAAAACATAGTATACAAAATCTACAGCACGCTTTAAAAATAGCCAGCAGTGATGCGTTCAGTGTATGATCGGTATTAAAGCTGAAACATGCAGAACTTCTGTTATTGAGCCTTCTTCTGTCTCTGCCAGGCCCGTCTGCAGCCCCAGCTGCCAGTCTTGATTGGTTGAATGTGGCTTCAGATCCAGACATGGTGGCTAGAAACTGCAGTCTGGATTTGTGCACACTATTAGGTTTTATAGCAGCGCACTCGTCAGATTTTAGTTTCAAGTGTTTGCATGTTTTGTGCTCTTATATTTTGAGTGTATAACAGCCAATCAGACGTCGTGTGCATTTGTGAACGAAGATGAAGATTCCACCAAAGCATGAATGTGAAATTTTAATCCTGAGTGGGGAACCTGATGTTACACCTTTCTGACGTCTTTGTTGTTTCTGATGCTCCTCACTGAGAAGCAGACCGTTTCAGTGTCACTGCCATATGAATCAGTACTTAAAGTAGATACAATTATTTATTCTTTTTTTTTTCATTACTTTTTGCAGAGGTGATACTTTTACTCATTTAGGTGTATTATTTAAAGTACCATATGTATTAACATGTTATGGCTGGTGACCATATGTACATCTCAAAATATTAACATAGTTATTGTTGACTGTTTCTATTTCTGTTCTTTTTTTGTTGAACTATAATCTTGTTTGTATCTTATCAGTGTTCTGTTGAGATTTTTCATGTGAAGCCCATCACAGATGCATGTTAAAAAAATTCACGTCGGACGAGGTGTCTGCAAACAAAACAGCGGTGTGTTGTTGTTGCTGTTATTGTAGTCTTTGGCAGGCCAGGAAGTAGACTGGTCCATTCTGATCTGGAGTCTGACAGTGGCACTGTGGGCGTATTGCTATCTATATCTCTGGTCTTGAGTGGGAGAGGCTTATACTGTAGGTTTCTAGGTATGTTACTTTAGAGGATATTTTCTATATTTTCCTTTTGTCAACAAATCCCATGAAAAGACTAAAACCAACTATGTTAGTCCGTCTCAATGCTTCTGACTTCCCCTCCCTGTCTGTCTCAACACCAAGCCCATTAATTCTGTTCCTAGGCTAAAGATGTAAATCTTTAAAAACTATTTAGTTTCATATTTTTTTAAGTTCTCAGTAACTTCTTAAAAGAGCTGCTCACTATAGTTTTTAATCAAATGTTACTCAATCAGGAGGAAAAAGTGCATTTTCAGTGGCGGATTAATCTGCATTTGGTGCAGTAGTGAGTATTTGGGGCAGCAGGACGATGTGTCCAAATAAAGTAGTGAGAGTGAGTGTGTTTGTGAGTTTTCATGGTGAAGGAACAACAGTGTGGCTCACTGATGTGATAGTTGTGATGTGTTAATAGTTTTGGGAGCAACAACGTAGCTCTGGCTCAGACGAAGAAGAGATATCTTGTTAGGATCAATTCATTGTTGTCTCTTCATGGGATTAGTTTATATTAAGAAAAGTAGAGATCAGCAGATATATCCTTTTAAACATGTTTCATATCTCTTCAGTCAGTAATGTAATCAAAGGGATTATTGAAACTAGTATTTTTATTTACTTTCATATCACTTTGCTATGTTTGAGTTATAAAGGTGTTGATGCAAAGTTCAGGAGATTTATTGCAGTTTTGCATGAACGCAGGGGTTCTCGTGTGTGCCACGTTTTCTAGAGATACCGAGTGACGGCGTTTAAGTAACATGAGTTTATGTGATTTTTCTAAGTGACATAAGAGTAAAGTCACGTGTTTTGTATTCAGAGTTGAAATCAGCACCACGGGCCTCCAGTTTCTACTCCACCCTGGTTTCGTGCAGCATCTCTGGCTTAAAGAGACGTCTACGTGAACTCAGAACATACCTGTGACGGGACAGTGGAGGGTTACAGCTCTGAGGTCTGGATCGTTACACATCTCTTCAAACCAAATGCTTTATTTTTATTTTTTCTAACTGCACATCAGCTCTGTGGGTGTCCGGGGGTGCTTCTAACGCTGTGCACACTGCAGTATTAACAGTTGGATAACGCCTTGATATTCCAAAAACATTTAATGTACTTTAAGTCGAGACATATATGCTGTTTTGTATCTTTTATTTTGTCATAGTTTCTGCAGTTTAGTCAGTTTATGTTGTGATGGGATGCCAAGACTTTTTCTTTTTTGTAAATTCCGCAGCATCCATTCTGTAACAAAGTGTTAGCGCTTGACTGTGCTCCTTTTATTTCATTTAGTTTTATTTTATCAAAGAGCCGATGTCCTGTATTGACTGCAGGCTTAAGTATATATTTGACAAAAGAATATTGTATGTTTAATAATTAAAAAAAAACACAAAAAAGACAAAAAATTGAAGAAAATGCAGAAAAAATGAGAAAGTTGGGGGAGGGGGGAGTGTAATTTATATTTTAATACTGCATGCACAAGGCTGGGAAAGTCATATTTAGAATAACAAATGGCAGTGCCTTTTTTGTACTCGAGACATTCACCCCTAATGTAAATGGTTTTATAAACTTTAAAAACATGTTTAAGGATGAAACTTGCGACAGCTGTCGGGTCGCGTTCACGCTGCAGCTGAAAGTGTCTGAATTCAGATCGTTTCCTGTATGATCCATGGAGTGCTTCATGTAAAAATGAATTAAACTTTAAATTCTAACTTTCCATATCATACATTTGACCATTTGATCACTGTATACAAAACTTCACTCACTAATTATAAAGAACTGTGCAACTAATGATTCTTTTTATTATCAGTTAATCTGCTGATTATTTTCTTGGTTAATTGATTCATCATTTACATATAAAAGGTCAGAAAATAGTGAAAAATGTCCCATCAGGTGACGTCTTCAAATAGCTTTTTGTTCTGTATGGAACCCAAAGATATTCAGTCATTTTTAAACATGATGTGCATCGAGTCTCCAAATTCTGAACAGTGATGTCAGAGATTCAGTGAAACACATAGATGAGTTTATACATGTTGTATAATGACAGTGAACACGTGCTACAGTAGATTGATATTGGCACTTTATCCTCATTAGAAACAGTTATAACATTTAGAGCTTTATTCAGTTACCAGCAGCAGTCCCCTGTGCATGAATGTAATAGAAAAACAATCCTAATCAGTTCGATGCAGCACTGATGGAGCACTGATGGATCGGGACTCGGTTTATATCCTTCCAAAACGTAACCAAAATCCAACAGGTAAACGTGCACCTGATGTAAAAACCCAACAACACAAATCAACGTAAAAGCAGAACTCGGGGACATCTGGTTGATGAATTATCAGATGTCTTCAACCTCACAGCCAAGTTTGAGTCATTTCTAAAATAAACTTGAATGTATTTTGAGGATTAAACTTTCGCAGTCACTAATTAAAGCAACATTCAGACGAGCAGTGTGGACGCGGCCCTGCTGCTGTGAACTCAGCCTGTTGTCTGTGCTCTGTAGGTACTTCCTAATTCTGAAGTTATGAACTATTCTGGTCTGTACAAAACAATGTGTGTGTATGGCTGTGTGACAGTGAGAGAGAGAGAGAGTGTGTGTGTGTGTGTTAATACATTCATTTCATTGTCTTGCTGTAATTTTGTTGCGACGTACCAGAATGCTGTGACTTGGCATGCTCCCGTTATACATAAAGAAAGTTGTAACTCCTCCAATGTGTCTATATGTTTGTGTGTGATTCAGAGCATTTTATTTTTTTACTTTTTTTAAATGTAAATATCGTAACATTTACTATTGTATCTTTTAAAAATCGTAACAAATAATTTATTGGGTACACCCATGTTGTACCGGGTTGAACCCCCTTTTGCCTTCAGAACTGCTTTAATTCTTCGTGGCAC
>JAVQJL010061712.1:0-20691 GCA_036024295.1 Nannoperca obscura | reverse complement strand
CTATTTTCTATTCATTTCACAACGTATGGTGGTGAATAAGTGTGACTTTTCATGGAAAACACAAAATTGTTTGGGTGACCCCAAACTTTTGAACGGTAGTGTATATATATATATATTATATTCAGTTCAATTCAAAGGGGCTTTATTGGCATGAGAAACTTAGTTTATATTGCCAAAGCAAGTGTGAAATAAAAACATACTATATTCTGTGTATATATATATATATATATATATATATATCAAACACTTGGCAGTTACATACATTTTTGTCCTCACAGCCATTCAGTCAATACAGTACTGTATTATTTAGAGGAATTCATGGGGAATTGATTTAAGGCAAATTTATTTATCAATTTCAGTCAAATGAAACCGAATTTGAGATCCAGCTGCTGAAGAAGATCGGCTGCTACAAGCTGATGGAACTCCTGTATTCTCGGCTTCCCAAAGAAGAGGTTTACTCCAAGGAATCCCGCATTAATCAAGCCTACTGTCGTTTAGAGAAAACGGAGGGGAATGAGTTGTCCAAGACTTTGATCAAGTAGGACTCCCCAACGCTTTTAAAATGCAAGATGTGACATGAAGGTCATGAAAAATCTCCTCATTGTTTCATGAATAAATGATGAAATATTGAATTTATTTTAATCAGGTCATGTTTTGAAGCATACACTGAGAACATGGCTGGTGAGACTCAGCTCCCTGAACTTAGAAGACACTTTCACTGTGTTGCATACAACTGCGCCATCACCGTCATCAGCTGCAGCTTCAATGAGCCCAAATTCTACCATGGCTTCCTCTTCAGTGAGAAACCAGAGAAGGTACCACACACGCTGACTTCTATAATCACATGCGGCTCACGTCAGCTCTGCAGTCATCTCTCATTATTGGAACGATGCGCTACATTTAATTACACAATTCAATTTACATTTGTGATGTGGTCTAACCCATGGGAGGAGGGGACTATAAGTGATTGGAGGACTCCAGAGGACACTGATTTGCTTTTCTGGTTTTCTTTCCTTGTCCAGAATCAGTTCATTCTGGAAAATATCATTCATGTTACAAGGACCTACAACTTTCCAATAGAAATTGAGGTACTTTGTGTTTTTTTACATACCTGTTTGTTTAAATGTTTACTTTGAGTTGCCGTCATGATTTATTAAAAAAAAAAAAATTTCTTCAATGTAGGTTCCACTTGAGAGAAAGAAGAAATACGGCATGATTCGGAAAGAAGTGAGCGAGGAGAATGGAGGTATTTACTGTACACAACACTGTCACAGAGTAGTAGAATGTTTTACTTTCCTGGACGCTCTGCCTCCTTCCCAAAATGTGCCAGGATTATTTATTGGAATATGCTTCCAATGAAAGTCTAATGAAAATCTCCTTCTCTTTGCAATGGAATGCAATGTGATGGGTCTAATGTAGGTGGCCCATCACATCCCATAGAGATGCATCTCCAGTAATTAACTTTTTTTTTTTTTTTTTTAAGTTGACCATGTTTGTTCTTGAGATTTATGTCGTGGTTTTCGCAGAAGCTCCAGTGTATCTGTCCTCCCAGTCTTACATGGCCGACAGCAGCCTGAGCGAGGAGATGAGTCAGTTCGATTTCTCCACCGGAGTCCAAAGCTTTTCCTTCAGCTCCCAAAACCCAGAAGGACACAGACGCACCGTTGCAAAAAGAGTTAGTCTTTTTGGTTTTCATTATAAAACTGCAGGGAGCTTGTAACATGTTTTAGTCATAGTATGGCCAAGGGCAACCTCCTTGGGGGGGGTGTTTAGCAGTGTGGCAGTGTCATTAGCAGTTTTAAAGCAGATACATTATACTTTGGTTTTGATTGGGATAAGGACGTTTGTGTACGTTTGCACATCTAGGAGACAGAGGAGACCAATCCCTCCCAGGATGTGATGGTGGAACTAGAAATGGATGAGCTAAACCAGCATGAATGCATGGCAACCATGACTGCTCTGATTGGACACATGCAAAGGAACAACATAACCCCCAAAACTGAACAGGTCAGTGGCACAGCAGAACTGTCATTTCCATTATATTATATCTGCAAATGAGGTTTAAATTACACTGGAGACAAACACGTGGCTTCACTGTATAATATATCATTTATATAATATAATCATATATTCAAATCAAATATTACTTTGGATTTTCACATTTAAAAAGCTCTCCTTTGTTATTGAAACAGGGAAACATGCCCAGTGAACTTCCTCCATGGATGAAATTTCTACATGTAAAACTATCAAATCCAGCAACACCTCTGAATGTTAGACTCTTCATCTCAAAGCTGCTCATCAACACAGAGGAGGTAAGTGTCTCTAAAGAGTTACTGTCAGAAAGCTGATGATACAATATCTACCTGTGTGTGACGCATCACACTCTGCTCCTCTTATGGTTACTATTTGTTCGTGGATTTGATGTTAACCTTGTTGTCTGTCTTTCCAGGTGTTCCGGCCATATGCCAAGCACTGGCTGGGGCCGCTCCTGCAGGTCGTGGTGTCTGGAAACAACGGAGGGCAGGGGATCCATTTTATGGTGGTGGATATTGTGGTCACAGTGCTCTCTTGGACAAGCCTGGCCAGCCCCAAGGTTGCTAATGCTTACATTTTAAAGACAGCAAATATAAAGCGTTCATATATTATTCAACATTTGTTTAAGTTTAATCTGACAATTCCAACATATGGCTTTTGAATTTTGCAAGGCAATAGTGGCCAATTGTAGGGGTATACATACGTGAAGTAGACAAACAATGTTTTTAATGATACGATAAGAAGAAAGAAAAAAAAACAGTTGGAGTTTAAAAAGATGTTTTGACATTGCAGGAGTATCCCCTTTAGCCATTGTTGGATTTTATTATCATTTTATCACATAACTGTGGAACACAACAGGATCATCATTAGTAACAGATTTTCTTTGTCCCAGGGAAATCCCAGAGATGAAGTGCTCGCCAACCGGCTGTTGGAGTTCCTGATGAAGCACAGCTTCCACCCCATCAGGGCAGTTTTCCGCCACAACCTGGAGATCATTCGCACTCTGGTAGAGTGCTGGAAAGACTGTCTGCATGTGCCTTACAGGTAGCACTTGCACACTCTCACTGAACAATTGATGTGCATTTGAGACAAGCTTGCAGCTGAGTGGAGGTGGCCAGTTCAGAACAGGACCCAGAAAGGATTTCTGGAATTACCATTTCTCTCATTCCTGTTGCACACAAAGTTGTCAGATCTGTTTGTCTTTGTTATTATTTCTTTTTTTTTTTTTGCTGGTGTCTTAACTTCATTGGTCTATCTTATTAAACTTCCTCTCCACCTAGTGGGTGAAATATATATATAAACAAACCTCCAAACATGTTTATTTTTATTAAAAATCTTCTTTTTGTACCCAATTAACAAAAGGTTAGTGATATTTCAAAGCCAGATGGAAAACTGACATCAGTAATAAAAGTTAATTAATCAGCAAATCAGGGGTCAGCCCTCACCAACATGCGGTCAGTTAGAACATTTTGATAGATCTGGTTGTACATCTGGTAGTGGAGTAGCATAAATTCTGTATTTTTTGAATAAAATGGAACTTAACCGGGCCTTTACCTCTCTTCTCGCCCTTGTAGTCTGATATACGATCGTTTTTGTGGCACCGACACAAATAGTAAAGACAACTCTGTTGGACTTCAGCTGCTGGGAATCATCCTGGCCAACAACCTCCCTGCTTACCATGTCTCATGTGGAATTGAATATGACAGGTAAAGTATAGTTTAGCTAAATAGCAACACGCTACACACTGTGTCTCCTCACAGCTTTATTGAAACCACCTTTTTATTTGCTAATACAAATGTTGTTTTAAGTTGCAGGCTGAAGGTTCAGGTAAAATACACTGAAAAGAAATGGAGCCGTACATTCAGACATGTATGGTCTCTTTTCCAATGTGCAAGTGTGTGTTGTAGCTCACGTCTTTAATCATTTCTGTGTGCTGTGTATTTTCAGGTACATCCAGTCTCTCACCAACAACCTGTCCTTTGTAAGGTATAAAGACGTCTACGCAGCTGCTGCTGAAATTATCGGCCTCGTCCTGAAGAATATGACTGAAATGGATAATGTATGAGGTTTTCTCCAGTTTATGTTTATGTTTGAGAAGATATGTATTTTTATAAGCGAATGCTTAGGTAAAGTCAGGAGATGTATTTCTTAATTATTATAAAACACTTTTGAAATACTATCTATTATCTGCAATCTTCTTGTTTTTCCGTGTGAAATTCATTTAATTTGTTATATGAATGTCCAACCTGTTTTGTTTTTGATTCTTCTTCTCAGCATCATCAAGAACTTTTCAGTCATGCAGCAAATAAGATAACAGATCTGAAGAAAAAAGACAAAGACGACAAGTTCATTATTTGCTTGAACAAAGTGTCAAAGCACTTTCCTCCATTTATGGATCGGTGAGTTTGTAGGTTTGTTTTATACTATGATTTCATAAATGTGGATTTTACTGTCTGTAAATTGATGTGATCCTAGGCCTGAAAACTGTCTAATTGTAACTTTTCATTCTTCAGGTTTGTCAACTACGTGTTCTTCCTGCTGCCAAAGTTGCACGGCATCTTAAAGACTCAGTGCTTGGAGTGTGTGCTGAGCCGAGCTGACGTCATCCCAAACATCTTCCTCCAGCTGAAAACCACAGGCCTCATTCAGATGATGAGCCATAGGTAAGTCCCAATCGTTGTCTTCTCCCTGATCTGCATGTTTGTTGTCTTTGGTTCATATCCATCAGAGATCCCATTAATGTATAGAACTGTTAAGTACCCCAAACAAATGGAACCACCACTGAAAAGATTGATTAAAACCCTGTTTGTTCTACATACATTTGGCAGGAAATCTCCTGTCATGCTTCTACACGAACCGAGCTAATGTTTTGAGCTTGCCCGATATCTGTAAATAGTTTAAAGTAGTTAGGTCACTTCCTACGTTCACTAAGGATCTCCACTGTGCAGTCATTTGTTTACACTCATTTCATTAAGGTATCAAAAATTTTGGCATTTCATTCACAGCATTCTCCCTTCAGAGCTTTTCCCACTAGCACAAAATTTAGGAGCACCACTTAAATTGACAAAGACACAGTAGCTGCTCCGGTTAGCTAACGGAGCTGTGTCAAAGGGAACTCTTCTGCCAGAGTCCTCGAGTAATGCACTTAGTTGCAGTTATATAAAGTGAACTATATCACCTGCTGATTCCTCGTCTGGATTGTCCTTAGAAGAAATGTGTTACTGTAGTGGCACAGGAAGATCTGGATGATCTTTTCTTTTGAAAAGTTCCCATGGTGTTTCACATGATATACAATGATTTATTTTAAAAAGGACGAAGAACAAAAGAAAAAAACACGACATATTTGCAATATTTGTCTCCAAAAATGGTCACAAAATGCGACTAAATGGTTACAATCTGGAGCCCTGCACTTTTAGTTTATATGTGTAAATAAATAACCCATTGGAATATTTCTTTGTGCTGTTTGTGTGCCCTCAGGGATGAAGCAAGGCAGAGAGTTTGTCTGGATATCATCCACAAGATTATTGCCCAGCTGACTCCAGTTCAGCTTCAGGAGCTCCTGGGAGCTGTGACAGCGTTTGTCTCCCATCCTTCACCAGTGTGCAGAGAGAGGATGTATGACATCCTCATGTGGATCCAGGACAACTACAGGTAAGAGTGAGCTGTTTTGTCTTCTGCCCTCAGATCATTCCCCATTTTCTGTCTTGTTTTTTGTCTAAGTAATGTAGTAGTGTAAACTAACTACCACATAATATATCGGGGGTGACTGCATCATTAGAACAATTTATCAGTGTGGGGCAAAAAAAACATTTCATATAGCAAGACTAGCAAATGGTGCGAATTCTCCACAGAAAATGATTTACAATTACACATAACTGTATTATGTTGCTTTTTATGGTCGCAGGTTTATTGTTGCTTGCAGTCCATTGTTACTTTAATGATATACAGTTTTTTTTATTTAATTCTTCCAGTGATGCAGAGAGCATGGGAGACAACACCTCAGTAGAGGTTTTGAATGCAGCTAAAGAAACGCTACTTCAGGGACTGTCTGAAGAAAACCAAGGCCTTCAGTAAGTACCCACTATTTCTCCCTTGACTTTATTTAAAGTTTTATTAATTTCATGCTATCATTTTTTATATTATGCCAACAGTTCACAATATTTATTGATTCCATTGACAAGAACCCCCCTGTTCATTATGTTTTCAGACTTTATGTTCGTAACTTCTGGAGTCAGGAGAAGCGCCTCCCCACTGCCACCCTGGAGCGGATGTTGACGGTGCTTGGTTCTCTGTACACCTGTCAAATAGAAAGGTCTTTCTTAAGCTTGGCCACCAATCTGCTGTTGGAAATGACCAGCCAGAGTCCTGACTTCAAACGAAACATGTTCGAGTACCCCCTGTCAGAGTGCACCTTCCAGGTCAGTTGCATTTATTTCTCTTGGGGTCAGAGGTAGCTTCTGTTGATGAGACTCATGTATTAATGACATTTTTCCACTCTCTAGGACTATGTGATTGATTCTAACTGGCGCTTCAGAAGCACAGTGATGACTCCCATGTTTGCTGAAACCCAAAGCTCTCAGAGCCCAGAGAGTTTGGCAGCGTCCCTGTCTGGAGGCATGAAGGGGAAGCTTCGAGCCACTCAGACTTCATTAGAGTTCAGCCAAACCCAAACAGCAGGTACCGTTGTAATTCCATATCCTGGTACTAGTACTTGTGTAAAAAGTGTCCGCTTTACTTGCAGCTTTGCAGTCAGAGATTTTGCAGGTTAACACAGGATTTCTTCCCCAGGACGACGGACAGCATATAACTGGCTGACGGGCAGCAGTGTGGATACACTAGCAGAGTACACACTTGGTTCTGAGTCTCTGTCTTCATTGTTGGTGTTTGATAAGAAAACAGAGAGGCGAACTGCAGCAAGGAGACCAGTAGGAGAAGGCTTTGGCCTAAGGCGCCTTACTGCATCAAGCGATGAGGTGGACAGTCGCACTAAAGGTTAGTTGCTGAGAAGAACCTGTTTAAATATGCGTCACCCTCCATCCTTCTTTATTTGAGCTGGGAAGCTGAAATGCACAACATGGTGAGCAACATCCCCAAGAAGCTTGAACCCATGTTTAAATGTTCTGAAAAGTTATGGGATATTCTTCATGTGCAGGACGATGTTTTGCTTCTGTCTTTGATAACTGTTAGATGTTCTGTTAACTACCACAGCAATGTTACTATATTTATATTTACCTCTATTACTGTGAATATCTTTTCTGTCTACTTGTCAACAGCAGAAAACGAGCAACGTAATAACATCCTAAGATTGAGACGCAGGTTTCTCAAGGATCAGGAGAAAGTCAGCTTGAATTTTGCACAAAGAGAGATCCGACATCAAAAACAGAAAAACGTAAAAGCTGATCCACATTTATCATTGTACAATTCATTTTGGAATGAATGGATGGAAGCACTTCAAAGTTTGAAGATTGTTTGCCAGTGTCTCTAACCATCAGTGGTTCTGTTGGGTGACCTACAGGAAGACAAGGCTGATCAAAGGCTGCGGAAAGAGGCTCAGGTGACTCTCTATCGTAACTACCGAGTGGGAGACTTTCCAGACATCCAGATCTCATACGGTAGCCTCATCACCCCCCTTCAAGCTCTAGCCCAGGTGAGCCTGCCATTGCTTTCTGTGTCCTTCCAACAAAGTAGTCAGGCTGTATAAATACTAAAGATAAAGGAATACAAACACAACATATATCCAGAAACAGCTTTGATCCCAGTTACTGGATTTTCTTTTTCTATGCATGTTCCTTCAGAGAGATCCTATTTTAGCCAAACAGCTGTTCAGCTCCCTGTTTGCTGGCATCCTCCAAGAAATGGAGACACAAAAACCGAGAGGGGAGAGCGGGAGGATTAAAGAGGAGCTGCAGTGCAACATGAACACGTTCCTGAGCAAGAGTACCCTCTGCTTCCCTCCATTTATAGCATGTGTGCAGGTAAAGACCTTCAGAAACAATTTTTATGCTTTGACTCGGCTGGCAAAGTCTTGGATCTGTAAAATGAGAGTAAGAAGTAAGAAAAGTTTATATATAAAAATAATATGTTTATGGATCTTTACATTAACATTCAAATGTCTGCTCCATAGTACTCTACATATATATACATCTGTATATACATTTTCTATTATGCTGGATTTGGCAATTATTAGTAATACTTTTGATTTTTGCATTAATAGAAGAAAATATCATAACTCCCACACACTTGCGAGACATAATGCAAGTGTTTAGTCCAACTGTAGTGCAGTGAGGCTGTTCACCTTTGTAGAAATAGTAAGAAAGTGTTCTACTATACTGTAAGTGCCTTGTTATTGTATAGCTTGATTATCAAAGCTCAATTCAAAACTGTAAACGTTAATAGTGGAAAACTGCCGAGTTGGGTTAATGCTCCGCTGGTCGTGCTGTTAGGACATGTGCTACCAGAATAAGGAGCTGCAGCACCTCGATCCAGCGGCCATCAGCTCCACCTGCCTGGTGAGTCTCCAGCAGCCATCGGGCATCCTGATGCTGGAAGACAGCTTGTTGCATGCGTGTGGCCAGGAGGAGCCTCCTGCAGCCAAACGGTCACGAGGACGCAAAGAAATCCCCCCAGACACCAATAAATGGATCCACCTCGCAAGGTATTACGGTGTTGTTAACACTGAGCTACAAGCCAGCACCGATATAAGTGGTTTCAATGGAGAGTAACATCCCACAAGTTTAAGGTGTTTTGTAATCTGTTGGTCAGCTTGTCTATCTTTTGAATACCATGATACAATTGTGACATGATGTGCATTTGTGCACACCAAACTGTTAAGGTGGTCTTCTAGATAGCTCAAGTTCATCATACCAGGGTTGAGGATATAGCTGATTAAAGACAGAGCATAATTCTCTGTCTGTTTTATTGAAAATTCATCTTCTAAATTCCTTTTTCTAAATGATAGGGTTACATTAACACATTCCTGTACCTTACCTCTGTCTCCACACATGTCAGATTGTAACTGCCAGGACCTACATCACATCTACAGATCACTCAGCTTTGGGTGAATGAGGCAGCTTTTGTTAGTGCACTACTCTTTGTTTCCTCTGCTCTCCAGACTGTACAGATCTTTGGAGGACTATGACGTCGTGCGAGGCATCTTTAGCGCTAAAGTTGGGACCAAGTCCATCACCGGTGCTGCACTTCAAGCTGAAGCCAACAATGACTTTGCAGAAGCTGTGAAGCTTTACAATGAGGTCTTGTTTTTTCCCCAATACAACAAGTCTAGCATAGTGCTTAGCTAGCATGTCAGTGCACGTGGATCAGTGCAGCTATGCCAGATTTCTAGCTGTATGTGTAGCACTGTAGTGTAAAAGTGCATACTCTCTTCCAAACTGGCAGGCTCTGAACACTGAGAACTGGAACGATGGCGAGCCCACTGACTCTGAGAAGGACTTCTGGGAAATAGCTGCTATGGACGCCTACAGTAATCTGACGGAGTGGAAGTCTCTTCAGTACTGCGCCACTGTGAACATAGATGAAAACTCCCCACCCGACCTCGAGAGGATGTGGTCGGAGCCAGTCTACCGGGTAATAGATCGGACTTTTCACACACGCTCTAGGAATTCTCAGTCATGAACCAGGGAGAGTTGAAAAACAGTGTTCTTCCTCTCTTGTTAAATGTGCAGTGATGGCTTGAAATGAAAACCTACATTACGTAGTCTCTGCCCTCCATGGCATGCGAATGCCCTTTCCAAACCAGATTGCGGTAATTTAAGATTCAAATTGACCAAAGTAAAGAGGAGCATTCGGTAGCATGATAAAAGTCTGTTTGTAACTATCAAGTCTGTGCGGAGTCAGAGTTGTCCTGCTAGCCTCACAAGTCTTTTGTTCTTGTTCCAGGAAATGTACCTGCAGCACATGATTCGCAGCATGCTGAAGCAGCTGCAGCTGGGTGAGGTGGACCAAACTCTTCTGAGCTTCATCGACAAAGCCATGAAGGTGGAGGAGCGCAAAAAGCTGCTGGAAAGTCAATACAGCCAAGAGCTCAGCTTGCTCTACATCCTGCAGGAGGACTATGATCGCGCAAAATACTACACCAACTACGCCATGCAGCTCTTTATGGAGGTCTGTTACACATCCTTTCTGTAGCAAAGATCATTATTAATTCATTCTAACGTTAAAAGTGTGTTTGTGTGTGTGTTTGTGTGTGTGTGTGCTTACATCTCTCTGCCTCCTGCAGAATTACTCTAGTGTGGATACGCTGTTGACTCAGAGTCGGTTGACCACCCTGCAGTCAGTGCAGGCCTTGACTGAAATCCAGGACTTCCTGCTGTTCATTAAAGGAGATGGTGAGTGGAGATATTGTCTTTAAAACTCGAACATTTAATATCCAAATAAAACAGTTAAAAGTAGTCATTTCCTCTCTTTTTTTTTTGCTTTCTTTTAACAATTGCAGAATAATTTCCCTCAAACCGTCTTTGCTTAATACTTTGAATAAAATATTTTTGTGTTCCACTCACAAAATCTAGTAACTTTCATTGCATTTCATTCATTAGTGACTGTGAACTCCCTGAAGCGGCTCATCAGTCTGTGGACTGAGCGGTATCCTGATGCTAAAGTGGATCCAGTGAACTTATGGGATGATATCATTACGTCTCGGTAAGAAATAGTTTTTTTTTAAATGTATGTATATACTGTATATATATTTCACCTCCATACCACAAATATTTTTAAACAATTAGATATTGAATTGTGACACGGTGTCACATTGAATCTCTTTGTTTCAGATGTTTCTTCTTGGACAAGATCAGGGAAAAGCTGAGATGTCACGCTCCCAGTGACAGTATGGAGGTGAACAGTGCAGAAGACCCAGCAGCTGACATAGACACACTGGTAAATGACAGCAAGTTCAACATGAAGCTGCAAATGGCCAACAGCGCATGGAAGCAGGTGAAGTAAAAACTGGAGGTTATATTTTTTTTGTCCTGTCACATGTTTACCACAAACTCACCTGAATGTTGTTTTTCAGAATAACTTTCCTGTGGCCACCAAGCTGCTGAAGGAACTTCACAGAGAAGCCAAAACAAACCGAGGCTGGTTGCAACAGTGGGTTCACAGTTTTAGCCGCTACAACCATAAGCGCAGCCAGGCCCAGGGTCCCGTGGAGCAAATCAGTGCCATGCTGAAGATTATCCCATTCCTGGGTGAGCAGGGAGAAGGACTTTGTACATGATCTTAGAGATTACACAACTTGCAATGCTTTAACGTGATTACTGGATTTATCACTCTCATGATGAAATGTTACATTTGACTCGCCAGATTTTGTGATATGATCAATTTAAAGTTGTCTTATAAGCTAACAAAATTATTTGAGTTCTAACTAACATGTTTAGTGCCTTTCCTTCCTCTTTCTCTTTTAAACTTTGCATCGTTTATATTCATGTTTGCTTCTTGGTCTTGACTGTTTATAAAGATGTACGACACGTCTCCACTTCCTCCCACTGGACAAAAATAAACCACAAATATCCCTGATACAGGCGCTGCCATCTTGTGCTGGTGACATCATTTGGCCAGGTCCCGCCCGAACCAATCGCGAGCCCAATCATATCACACAATCTAGTCACACTGATTTGATTGAAACATCAGTGACAAACCATCTTTGGGAACATTTTGTTTTACTTGTACTTTGATTTTTCAGTTTGGCCCATGTCCCATCTGCTAACATGGAGGGGGCGGGGTTTATGGCCTATACTGCAGCCAGCCGCCAGGGGGCGATCCAGATGTTTTGGCTTCCCTTTTGGTCATAGTTACATTTATGTTACATTTAAAATAACACTTGTATATTGAATATAAGTTTGTGAGCTTAAACATGATTAGAAATGATGTAGTACCATTATTAACTGGCCCAACTTACTTTTTGGTGTTGTGCTGACACAACAGAAAGATGTGATTGGTAAAAAATATCATGAGGAACTATAATAAATCCACTTGAGCCATTTTAAGCATAACCAAAATGTAACTCATTGAGGATTTAGGAGCAGTTGTTTATTTTTAGAAGTAGGGGTTCTCTCCAGAGAGTGTAACTATGGCACCACCACCCTTTGCCGTCTGTGTCGTCCACTCTGTGTTTTATTTTTTAAATTTTCAATTCTGTTACGATGTTTTCATGTCAGCTCTTTTCTCTCTGCAGAGGACCTCCAGGCTGACTGTCAGAGTGCCACTGCTAAAGTATTCAGATACCAAAAGATTCTCCAGGGCACGTCCTTCCACATCCTGGCCTCGGCTGTAGGCAGAAGCCCCTCGGTCCTGGGATCTATTGACGCTGAGAAAGCAGAGAGAGTTGTAAAGCTTTCTGGAGCTGCTTGGCCCAATGACAATCCAAAGGTACTCCACATATATATTTGAAATATTCTTTTTAAACTCATTTAAAATATATAGTGTACAGTCTGACTAAAGAAGGTGGTATTTTTCTTTGCTGCACTGCGATTCATGTATCTGAAGAAGGAAATGCTGTTCTTCATTGATCACAGCTGAATATGTCCAGCTAACCCTGCTTTGTACTTTTAAATATAAGAGTATTAAACTATAAGAGTTGGTCTTGACCTACTCTATACGAAAAAGTGCCCAGAGATAGCTTTGTTATAATTTGGCGGCTATAAATTAAATTGAGTTGAATTAAATAGAACCTTAAACATGTATATAGAGGGTACGTAAATGAGAGCGTTAAGAGATTTATTCACTACAAAGTGATTTATCCTGCAGGAAGTGGAAGTGGGGCTGCAGTTACATGCATTGAAGTTGCTGTGTGATGCTAGCAGAAAGGCTGATGAAGAGCTTCAGTCATATACTCAGCACTGCGTGGAAAGCAGCAGCATCATTGAGACGTACATGGCTTTGGCTAACTTCTGTGACAAACGACTACGAGAGGAGGAGCAGAGTGAAACTGGTGAGTATGAATACTTCCACTTACCAGTTATTATGATTTACCAATGAACGCGTTGTGGAGATACAGTATAATATGTCTATATGTTTGATGTCTATATGTTATTTTTATCAACTGACCGCTGTTACAGTTCTAAAACACACACCGCTTATGTTAAATAATGGTCCGCTGCTTGTACAGGACACTCATGTGAATTCACAAAAGTATTGTGCTGCTGTTGCGCCTGCTAAACCTGCACAAGTAAGCCAAAAATAATCTGTGTAATTCTCAAAGCACCCACAAAGGGCGAAATGCACCCGTAACTGTGCTGCCAAGCAAATGGCGTCTCTTTGCTCCGGTGCTATTTGCACGTATTTAAATTATGACGAATATGCAGACGTGCCAGAAAATTGGCCCCTTTCTATACAAATAAGCCTCATTGCAAAAGACATTTAAGCCGGTTTGCACCAGTAACGCAGTCCTCTATCTTGATGTCCTCGGCTCAAGAACTTTTCTCACATTTTATCCCCATAAAACATTCATTAAAAAATAAGAGGTAAGCGACATGGTGAAAATATTTTATTACGGCATATTTAAGGTTATATTGCAATATATTACCCATTCAGCAAGTGTTTATAAATAATATAATATCTGGTTTTAGATTAATTAGAAACCTGACGAATCAAGGTACTTCATCACATAGATGAAAAAATTATGAAATTCCATTATTGCCATAAAGCAACACTGACCACAGTGACCTCAAATGCCCAGAGATCTTAAAGTGATCACTTGGTTTAAACAGTATAAAGTGTCCTTGTGTGGGCATCTTAAAGTATTCTTCCTCCATCAGCAAGTCATTTCCTACGTTTTCATGTTTGTGTTTTTTATAGAAAGCCAATTACCAGACCAGTTGGCACTGCCTGTTTATGTAGTGGAGACCATGCTGAAAGCACTGAAGATGAACTCTGAGGAAGCTCGCCTCAAGTTCCCACGACTGCTGCAGATCATTGAGTCGTACCCCTCTGAGACACTGGACCTTATGACCAAAGAGGTTAGTGTGTTAAAACCCAGGGACGTCGTGGAGGATAAACACACACTAATGCAGTTCATCCCACTTTACATTTGTTTGATTTGTATTTGTGAAAATGTACCCATCTGTTATTTACATTACAGCCAACGTGAATCTGCTTCAAAGAAATAGTTTGAAAGTGCCAGAACTGCTGTTTTCCCTTATTTCCAGACTTTGTGCTAAACTAAGCTGCTGGCTGTAGCTTCATATGTAACGGACAGATGTGAGAGTGGTATAAGTCTTCTCATCTAACATTCCACCAGAAAGTGAATAAGCGTATTTCCAAGAATTCCAAACTTGCCATGATGTCCTTTTTTATTAGCTGATCAAGAATGCCTGTAATATTATGGATTTAAAAAGTCGTTCTAGACACAAAGTGTGATAAACACTTGGTTTGCAGTCGTTGCTCTGGTGAACAACTGAAGCTGAAACCAGACAACAATGTAAAATGATGAACAACCAACGTTTTTACACTTTTGGAAGTGGAACACTTCATCAGCGCTATAGTGAGGGGCCCACATTTGATGCAGCATCCTATAATGTATGTGTGCTTTAGTTGTACAGTGACAGTACTATGTTTCCCTGTGTAGATGATGTCAGTTCCCTGCTGGATGCTGATTGGCTGGATCAGTCAAATGATTGCCCTTTTGGACAAGCCAGAGGCGGTGGCAGTGCAGCACTGCATTGGGCAGATAGCAGAGTGCTACCCTCAAGCCCTGGTTTACGCTCTGATGATCAGCAGTGAGAGTTACAAGTTTGAGGACTCTGCTACAGGACACAAGCAGCAGGAATTTGTCAACAGGTAACCTGCCTAATGTTTTGTCTGGGGAAGATTCCCATTGTTTTTGTGGGATCAATATTACTGGAGCATTTTTTTAAAGTCTGTTGATTAATATTGTGCGTGTGAACAGGCTCAGGAGCATGCTGGATAAGGGAGGAGCCATCAAGAACTTTGTGGATGCATTGCAGCAGCTTACAAACCCTGATATGATTTTTAAGGTAATGCAAGTGAAAGTTCAACCATGAATGAATCAAGCTGCCACCTACTGCTTTTTGGCCCGTCATTGGTTCTTGTCATTTGGTCCACGCAGGATTGGTGGGATTGTATGAAAAATGAATGGGAAAAACCAGGATTTAACAAGAAGCAGTCGGACGACCTGTATGAAGAGATGCGGTCTTCACTCTTGGATCGTAACACAGCCGGTCATGGAATCTTTCGCAAGAAATTCATCCAGGTTTGTAGTTTGCTTTGGCCTTCCAGCTTATTGTATAGCAATATAAGAGCTTATATGACAATATATACTCCTATAAAAGAATAATGCACTTTCCTTCTTGTCCTAAACTCCAAATGGTAATCCGAATGTTAACACTTTTCCTTTGTCTTTTCAGGTATTGAGATTATTGCTGCATATACTAACTGCCCAGTTCTTTACTTTCATTTCATTTTTGCTTGATTCAAAACTTGACATGCATCTCTTGCATGGTCGGAGGATTTTTCCTATTAAAGACCTTTCAGAGCTGTGAAACTGACCAAATGTAGTAAAAGGTTCTCAGAAATATCACGGGATACATTAGCTTGCTAGCCAAAATGCTGTAGCTACTTTTGCAAGAGTTTATACAGTGATGCTACAGAAGTATACAATACAGCATAGGGATGATTAACATGCATGTACGTGCACTGGTTTGTGTAGTTTTATGATGAAAATTACCTTCAGCTAGGTAGCTAACTGAAAAGACTGGTGCTCAGTGTGTTTAGCTAGCAGTGTTTAAGTTAAGCTAGCTACACAGTCCACTTTATTCCTCCAGTGATGTTATGCGCGCGCACACATGCACACAAACCCTGAACCAATCACTGCCCTGGGCATGCATGGCACGCCCATCTAATTATCATATAGGAAATGTGTAAATGAAATTAAGCGGAAATAGATACATACATTGAATTGAAAGATGATTGAGTTGGATAATAGAATGAGTTATGAAGAATATATTACATAAAAAATGCAATTGATGTTACACTTTATTTTCATTATTTGATTAAAAATATTATTTATTTACATATTCATTTATATTTTGGACTTGGTCTGAAAAGGTGTTTACTACATTTTGAGGTTACTTTTCATTAGCACTAGTAGTAAATAATATCATGCTATGTACTGTTGTTATGGTATTCATTGCAGAAATTTGCTAAAGACGTGGAGAAACTGCTGGGACCTAAAGGCAGCAAGCTGTTTGAGAACAGAAAAGACAAACACTTTGTGCGGCAGGTGGATGATCTGGCATCATCCATGTCACGCCATGTCAAATCTCAGGCAGAACCGGGGAACCTGAAGGAGTACTCGCCCTTCCTGAGTGGATTTAAACCAGACCCATTCAGCAATGAGCTGGAGATTCCCGGTCAGTAAATTAAACCTCACTGTAGTGACATCCGGGTCATCTGAACTCTGGAAATATTGTATATTGTTGATATTGACATGTCTTGTTTATGCCATTTTTCTAATGTGGTTATTAGTTATTTCCGGTCATTGCTGTGTACATCTTCCAACTGAAAATCAAACACTATTCTGTTGAACTCTGTTCTATTCACAGTTTTTTTTCTTTCCTCCTTTTATAGGACAATATGATGGCAGGTCTAAACCTTTGCCAGAGTATCATGCAAAAATAACAGGCTTTGATGAAAGGGTATGCTTTTATTGTTGTTCACTGTAGAATAGGACAATTTGAATGTTCTATTAGGATCCAGTGTGTAAGCTGGTAGCGTGGGCTGGCCAGTGCATCAGTGTGAATGTATGCCCTGCAGGTAAAGGTGATGACGTCCATGCGCCACCCCAAACGTCTGATCATTCGTGGGCACGATGAGCGGGACCACCCCTTTCTGGTGAAGGGTGGGGAGGACCTCCGCCAGGACCAACGCATCGAGCAGCTTTTTGCGGTCATGAACATTCTGCTGAGCCACGACGCTGCGTGTACACACAGATGCTTGCAGCTCCGCACCTATCAAGTCATTCCCATAACCACCAGGTACTGGACTTCTGTCCATCCTTCTGTCTGTCATCCAGATAAACTTACACCGTTTAGGTTTTTGTTTTATCATTTTATTTCATTGGGAATTGTGGCCCATCCAGACACATTTTGATGCCGGTGCCACACTGACACTCCTCTTCAGTTATTATACAAACTTCTATATGAATTTTATGCAGAAAAACTGTTAAGATACTGACACTCACTGACGTTTCAGAATTGGTCTAATTGAATGGATGGAGAACACCTGTACTCTGAAAGAGTTCCTGAACAGCACAATGACTGATGTGGAGCAGAACAGGGCAGAGAGGTAGAGTACATACTCTTAATTTCACTTTAATAACCTGCATGTAAGCCTGTTGTCCAGTCTTGAAGTTGTCATGCCATCTTTAGAAAGAAAAAAACTAAGCTAAATTTAAATGTAAATCAAGTGACTTCTTTCTCTTCAAGGTCTGTTGAGGACTACAATAAATGGCTCTCAACCGTTGCTTCAAAGGAGAAGGGTATAGTTCGCTATCTTCTGGCTTACAAGTAAGTCTCCTGAATGTTCTTTGTTCATAAAACGCTGGATACATTTAGAAACTCCAACTTATTCAGATAAATGTAGTTTATTGTCTCTTTTTGATCAAATATGAAATATCAGACAGCCATAATCAACATATTTATTCTTTGTCAGGAAAGCGAAACGTGCTGAGACCGTCAGTAACTTTTTGAAAGTGTTGCAGCATGTGCCCGGAGATGTCCTGAAGTAAGTCAAGAATCTCTTGAAGACAAAACTGCTCACGAAGGGTAAGACTTGCAGTAAAACATTTTTTCTCTTTTTTACTTTCTAGGAGGGCTTTCCTGAAGATGTGCAACGGTCCTGAGGCCTTTCTTTCCTTACGCTCCCACTTCATCAGCTCTCACGCCTTGCTGTGCGTGAGCCACTGGATTCTAGGTATCGGAGACCGACATCTCTGCAACTTCATGATCAACATGGAAACGGGAGGCGTGATTGGCATCGACTTTGGTCATGCATTCGGTTCAGCCACACAGGTTAGTCATACTCATTTTTGTTGAGGGCAGAAGTGAAAACGTTGTTTGAGTGTGGTCCGACCGACTGATGGACAAACATTGCTATCCATAAAGACATTCCACTAGCATGGATAAACGGTTAACACACGGTAGACGAAGGTTTAGCGTTGCTGTAGAAATGTGAACAGCACCTTGTTGACAAAGTCACGGCCGTCTCTTGCAATCTTGTGTTTCCCTCACAGTTCCTCTCGGTGCCGGAGCTCATGCCTTTCCGACTGACCAGACAGTTCGTGAATCTGATGCAGCCGCTGAAGGAGTCAGGTTTGGTCCAGAGCGTCATGGTCCACTCCTTGAGGGCTTACAGTGCTGAGCCAGACCTTTTGCTGAACACCATGGATGTGTTTGTCAAGGAGCCCTCGCTGGACTGGAAGGTAACCAAGATCCCATTAAATGCTGAATTTCTGAACTGTCAGTGTTTAAAAGCGACCTGCAGCTAAAGAAGGTAGTGTTTTTTTACAAAATCTCTGGGGATGTCAGTTGATAACGCAATATTAATGAGTTACAGACGGAATGTGGGGTGTGAATCTGATCATTTTTCTTTAAACTTTTTGTAATATGTGACAGTAGCTTTAATCTTTTTAGACTTCTGGCCTTTCTTAATAAACAATAAATAAACTGTAGTACAAACGATGTTTCCCGCTGCTATTACACAGAACTTTGAGCTGAAACAACTGAAGAAAGGAGGCACGTGGACAGAGGATGTGAACACCAAAGAAATCAACTGGTATCCCTTACAGAAGGTGAACTTTGCCAGAAGAAAACTAGAAGGAGCAAATCCGGCTGCTATAACCAGGTATATCATCAAATCATATTGTGGCAGACCAGCCAATAGGATTTCATTATGTTCATCATGTTAGACCACGAGGACGGTTTTTTAATTTAACAAAATAAGCTACTATATAACCTTGTATAGTTAATATCTATTATGGTAAAAATATTACTTCAGTTGTATAATTTACAATATTACAGTTGCACAGTGTCACGTTGCCTTTGGAAAGCCCTAATACTGAACTAATAACCCTTTAATCCAATTCAACTCAAGTATTGATTTATACTAAGGACGGAAACAATTCATGTCATTTCTGTCACATAATGCAATCTTATATGACAACATCTCTCATCTTGATGCTATTCATTTTTGGTTTAAAAATAAACAAATATCAGCTTTCAATGGTTTTAATCCAAAATACTGTAGCTGGTTTTCAGTAAGACATCATTTGAACTCAGAATCTTACTTGTGTGCGATTAAATGTTTGATTTGATTTTTGCCAGCGAGGAGCTGAAGCTGGGCTTTGAGAAGGACGGTGCCTTTCCTGGGATGCAGTCTGTGGCCTTGGGGACTGAGGAGCACAACATTCGTGCTAGGCTTCCGGCTTCCGGCTTGTCAGTGGAGCAGCAGGTGGACTGTCTGCTTGACCAAGCCATGGACCCGAATGTGCTTGGCAGAGTTTGGATTGGCTGGCAACCATGGATCTGACTCGTTCATTTGTGAAGCCACTCACAATAATTGGGAAACAAATCTCATCCTAGGCTAACAGCCATGGATCATACAGATGTTTTGGAAATTTGAGAACATGTTTGTATTATTTAGTGCTCTTAAAAAGATAATGTAATGTCAAATGTTTCCTCTTTTGTAGCTGTAAAAATGATGCCAGTGTATTGTGTTATGGCAGTTTGTATGGCCAGATCAGCATAATATCATTAACTTTAAATCAAGAAATCGAAGTCTGGAAAAAGGATGGAATTTGGAAATTGTATTGTTGTAAGATTCTTGTTTTAGACCATAAACACCATAATGTTGGCCATGTCTTGCACTTGGGTTCTCTTTAAATAGAACTGATCATTACCTTCATTTATTAATGTCTAAAATAAAAACATGTCACATCAGCTTGAAGGTGGGTGGGAGGCTGATGTACAAAACATGTGAGCGCTTTGGTCATCTATTTGCAACTGATTCATACTACAAACTTGCAATACTTCATTTTATGTGATATGAACTGAAATACAGCCAATACAAAGAAAAGGGGAATTAGATATTTAGAACCAAATTCTTTAATCCCTCCTTCAAGACAGATCTTCCACTGAAAATAAAATTTTATAATATAAACAAATAACTGCCCTGTTCTTTCCCGTAGAAGAATCTGGTTTGCATGTTCCTTGGATGTAAGCAGAATATGTAAAGTGGCAATACAGTCAAAATACCACAAAATGCTGCCTCATGATTCCAATGACTACTATCTTGATTATATACAGTGTGTACGAAGTATTCAGACCCCTTTCCATTTTTCACTCTGTTTTATTGCAGCCATTTGCTAAAATCAAAAAAGTTCATTTTATTAGAATTTTAGAAATTTTTGAAAATTTATTAAAAAAGAAAAACTGAAATATCACATGGTCATAAGTATTCAGACCCTTTGCTCAGTATCGAGTAGAAGCACCCTTTTGAGCTCGTACAGCCATGATTCTTCTTGGGAATGATGCAACAAGTTGTTCACACCTGGATTTGGGGATCCTCTGCCATTCTTCCTTGCAGATCCTCTCCAGTTCCGTCAGGTTGGATGGTGAACGTTGGTGGACG
>JAVQJL010061705.1:0-14308 GCA_036024295.1 Nannoperca obscura | reverse complement strand
GAATGTGAGTGTGTGCATGTGCATATGTGTGTGTGTGTGTGTGTGTGTGTGAGTGTGAGTGTGAGTGTGAGTGTGAGTGTGAGTGTGAGTGTGAGTGTGAGTGTGAGTGTGAGTGTGAGTGTGAGTGTGCGTGAGCGTGAGTGTGAGTGTGCGTGTGCATGTCTGTGTGTGTGTCTGTGTGTGTGTGGGTGGGTGTTGCAGAGGGCTGCAGCAGGTCACATTCTTCCAGTGTTGGGACCCCACTGCTCTCCAGCTCCCAACTAAGAGACTTTTATTCTGACATCCGGTCTGTGGATGCAGCCAAGTCCCTCCCTCCTCTTCGTCCTCTTCTTCATTCTGCGATGTGTTCTAGGTTCCTCAGATCAGATGAAACACACCAACACTAGAACCTGTGCCATCAAACTGTAACTGAGATCGATTGCTCTTTTTTAATTGTAGAAAACATTATTAGATTGAAATGTTGATCATTAAACGTTAGTCTCAAGGTGCTGATATGGATGATCTTGTACTATTAAGTATTAAAATGTTGTTTAATACTAGAAAATCTCTATTTTTAATACTCTTTGTTCATGTTATCCATATCATCATCACAGAAGACACATTAAATACAAACATCCTCACATGGTGATTTAACATAATTCAACCATCTTTATTCATACAAAGAAAAGTTACCTTTTAGTTTGTGTTACTTTTTCCATTTGTTGGGCAGTTGTGGACATAAAGCAGTAGCAACTTTCCTCACAGATACAAAATGCTGGTTAATACATATTAGAAGGTCTCTGTTGCACTGATGAGTGTGATCAAGCTCTCTTGTGCAAACACGAACCTCAGAGTTGTGAGGACTTATTGATCCACCAGCCTGTGCAGCTGAGCGAAGGGTCCGATAGTAGCTTATAGAAGTAAAAGCAGTAAATTAAGTCTCTTTCTAATTATTTTGTTGACTTTTGATATGAAAACATCAGAAATATTATTGGAAAAGAAATAAAAAAAGATTTCTGAGTGAAACTGAGTCACAGAAGGTCTAAATTCATCAGGCTTAACTGCAAGTGGAGGATTGAGATACATGTAATCTTAGTGCAAATAATCTTTTGGTAAATAAGACTGGCTTTGTTTACACAGTGACGTTCCAATAACTCACAAACAGATTAGAGAACCACAGAACCGAGCCAGGACAGCTTGCTTTAGTTTATCTCAGTTCTGCTTCAGTGCCAACACGTAATCAATGTTGTCTTGTTTTTATTTAACATGTTCTGTTGCTTTCTTTGTGTACACTCAGATGTTACATATTGCACAGAGTAGATATGCATCTTCACTGTGACCCTAATTTAAGTAACCTGTTCCTTTGCATGACCTTTGACCTCTTCGTGCATCTGTTTTCCAGGAATTCAAGAATGTGGACGGGGATGAGTACCATGCAGATATGTCCACCCTGGCCTCGCCGGCCTCCCAGGGAAGCCCGGACGTGTACATCCTGCCGCTCACCGAGGTGTCGCTGCCGGTCGCCAAGCAACCTGCTCGATCAGGTGAGTCAAAGTCCAGCAGTCAGGCTCCAATTAACTGTGAACAAACGCGTGTTGTGCAGCCAAGCACAATTAATAAAACACTAAATAGTCCCAAAGTCTCCAAAGTGAGGATATCAGGCAGACGTTTGGGGAAACAAAATGATTCACAGATGAAAGAAGATGAATCAAACAGGGAAATCTAAAGTGAACATGGAGGTTAAACTTTCCACTTCTTTCACTTTCCCCTGCAGCTGAAGGGGATCAAATGTAACATGAATGGGTTGTCAAAGAAAATCCAATCATGATATCATTTTGGACGTTTTGTAATCGACGCCTTCAGTCATTTGTTGCAAACTGATGCAAACCTTGCAACAGTTCTGTAAAAGTGCCAGAGCCTCACACATGCAGGCACATTTCAAGGGTGTGCGAGTAACGTAAGCGCGAGCAGAGCTGTGGATCTGGCGTTACTCAGAGTCCGTCCCCAGAGTGAGTAACGCCCTGCTGCTGGCCTCGGTCAGCTGGGGCTCCACCTATCTCCACCTATATCTCCCCGTCCCTCGCTGCAGATCCCCACAGAATGAACTCGGTGCTCTCTCTTACTCTCCCACAAACATCTGCCTGTTGCGTAATCGCGTCCGGGCGGCCAGCCTCCACTGCTGCCTGCTGGAATGTCAGGCATGTGAAAGCACAAAAGCCCAGTGAGAATCTTTCTGCTTCTTTGTGACAATGGTCCTTGTTGTGTGTTAACGAGCTGATGCTGCCTGATAAACCTGTGACTGTGTGGTGACACTTAATGCATCATGCTCAGTGCAACAAAGCTCAAGTAGAATTAATGTGTAGTTTGGAGTTTGTACTGTTTGACCCACACGAGTTACAAATGCAGTGTATAAGAGACAAACTGTTTTCTAGCTTACTATTTGTGGTATCTGTCCACGCGGGTAGTTAGGTTTTATTTAGGCTTGAGACGTCTTGTTCTCACTCTGTTGTGTGAACTGG
Source organism: Nannoperca obscura (assembly GCA_036024295.1). Lineage (NCBI taxonomy): Eukaryota > Metazoa > Chordata > Actinopteri > Centrarchiformes > Percichthyidae > Nannoperca > Nannoperca obscura. Next base: position 11,810 of record JAVQJL010061705.1, on the reverse strand, counting down.
TCCTTTAACATGTGCTCGGTCTTCTGTGAATAATAGAAACCATATGGTATTAAAGTGGTGGCAGAGGTCAGGGACTGATCACTGCACCTTCAGGACTGCCTCACCCAGTGACATCAGAAGATGGATCCATTTCAGACACTCTAATGATCCTCCTTTCTTATATTTAAAATATTGTTTGTCTTCATCATGTCTTCTTTGTGTGTTGTGCAGCTGAAAGTGCTTTACAGGGTGATTAAATATTAAAACTAAAAAGCTAAACTTCCAGAAACAGAATGAAGGGAAGAATAAAAGAAAAGAGAAGAGCACAGGCACTAAAGCACAGAGGAGAAGATAAAAATATATTTGATGGAAACTGAATATTAAAGGTCTTAAGTTTGTTTTAAAGCAAACACGGTGCTGGTCTCAGATTTCCAATCTGTCAGATGATTCCTGAGAGCTGATGTGGATGTGGTGTTAAAGTAGTTTGTCTGGTTACTTTCAGCCAATGTTCCCATCTCCTCTGTCATGCACTGGGCACTGGGGCTGTCCAAGGACCAGTATGTGGATAGGTGGAGCTCCTAATGAGACAGCAGTACTGCAAGAGCTTGGCTCAGTCTGCAGCCCGGTCCCCAGGACCCGCCCTGGTGCAGCTGTTCTGTGCTGCAGAGACTAATGGAGCTCACACCCAATCAGAGGAGACGTGGACAGCCACACACACAAAGAGCAAAAACAAGTCCCGCTCTCATGTACACACACACACACACACACACACACACAGCACATATACTCGCGTACATCGACCTCGAAATCCTCGCCGTGCTCTCATTTGTACTTGGGTTACACAACAGGAACAGCAGACGTCAGAGGTGAATTTAAATGTTTGTGAGGACAGCACCACGGCTCACAACCTCAGACGAGACAGGACGAGGGCGCGCTGGAGGGGAAGAGCATAATGGGAATTCCATTAGTGATACTGAGTGATTTAGCCGCTCTGCGCCTCACTAAAGACTTCCTGGCCACTATAGCGATTAAGCTAGATGCATTCTTCAGAGAGAGATGCTCTGCAGCTTAGAAAAGACCAGACAGTGCTGTCAAATGGAAAGTGAGTTAGTGTGTTGGCTGGAAGGAGATCAGAGAACTCACAATGTGGTGTTTTCACGTTTTAGAAAAAAATAAATCATATCAAAAGAAGTAAATAGAAATCAGTGAGTGAGCGTATCGTCTTCTGCCAAGGCTGCACTTCTTCTAAATACACAGGGACAGACAAACAAACTCAATCATGTAAGTGAAGTTCATGAGAAACCTGTGTTACAGCAAAAAAACATATCACTTCTCACTGTATTTCTCTACATTTTATATAAATGTTCACGTTCTTCCTAGAAATCCTGCTAAGAAACACAACCTCTTTGGCAAAGATAACAAACGTAGTACAGCCTTTATGAATCTCATTGTTCCGTCAGCATTATGAGTGTGTGAGGTTGACATGATGGTGTAGGCGGGACCCAACGCTCGCCACTGTTATCGCAGTTCATTCCCGTGTCATGGAGCTGGTGGATAATAGCCCCAGTGTGTGTGTACTAACTGGTCCTAACTGGTGCCATGCTGCCCTACGCAGCCAGACAATGGTGGTTATTCTGCTGTGGGCCGGGGAGAGCGTGAGTGGGTGGAAGGAATGACCAGTCTGGGGAAAGAGACAAGGGTGTCCAATATGGCCTCCTCACAGTGACGGGACTGTGTGACAGTCTGGAGGGGGACGACAGCACCACAAAGACCTGTCTGTCTGCACTCCACACCCAGAACCTCAGTGTCACGGTGGGAGACACAGAGAGACAGAAAGAGATAGAGGAGGGGTGGGGTGTGTGTTACCGTGAGTCCCGTTTCATTCGACCGAGCCGGGACGGGACGCTCGGGCGTGTTCAGCAGGCAGGAAGGACTCGGGTCATCAGGGGACGCTAACACAGATGCATCAGGGGGTTGGAGGACAGTCAGACAGGTCGGAGCCAGAGTCAGCTTAATATAGAATAAGACGTACATCTGTTTACTCCGGGACATGGGCAACGTCCACTGGCATGTCCGGATATTTCCTGTTAGAAAGGATGGATGGATTCTACAGGGGCCACTTAAGAGCCTGGACAGGGTGCGTTTGGTCATGTTACTGTTATACAGATATTTTTATTCTTTATTATTGAGGATTCACGTCCATTAAGGGGAAGTGAGGACATAGTGGCTTGTCTTTTTGGAAATGATTGCGCCTGTATGTTCGACCTCTTGGTCTGTTCATATGGAATAAAACAATTGGTCCCAACATCACAGTGGAAAAGAGTGGAATCAGTAACCGGATACTAGAAGTTCATCCATTTCAGACAAAAAGCAGCAGAGAGAGTTTGAAGAATTACGAAGGACTTCAGTGACTTTGACAACGAATGATCAGTAACTTTAAGTACAAGCCGTGTTTTTATGAGTGAACATCAATCCTGCTTTAATATTTCTCACTGTTATTTTAATGCAACTGAAATGTGGAAATATTTGCAATGGCTGCATTACATAATTAAGACGATGTAACTTTGATCAAAGGTAATGCCGAGCTGATGTCCAGTGAGATGAAACAACTGTAGTTCTATGAAAAAGACATGGATACTTGTGAAACACATGAGTTTGTAAGGGAATTAGCTGTAATGTGATTTAAAGGGGCTAAAGCTTTGTAAAGACCACATCAAGAGTCCGATGGTGGAGCATCGTCTATCGCTGTAACACCTTTTCCTCTCCCTCCTCTTCCTCCAGTCCAACTGGTGAAGTCCATAGATGTCGGCCGCCACAATCTCCTCTACGTGAAAGAGATCGGGAATGGCTGGTTCGGGAAGGTAAGCCCCCCCTCCCTCCGTCCTGCAGGCGGTTTGGACTGGCTCCTGCTGTCCCTGCAGAAGCTGCCAGGCAGATGAAACATCAGCGAGTCTCTCGTCAGGGACATTAGTCTTTGCTGTGATCCCGGCCGTGTCAGTTAAACATGACATGAGTTACCTGTGATGTGAGAGTGTGTAATCCTCCAGCCTTTGATGTCGGCTTGTCCCAGGAGTGATTCAGAAGTGCTGAAGCTGTGGCGTCCCGTCTCTACAACCAGATAACATGTCGTTGTCTCTCGTTCTCTCCCCCTCCGTTCCTTTTCTCTGTTTCTCCTCCTTCTTCCATCACACTCGTGAACACACATCCGTCCACTCCATCCTTGTGTTCATTGATTGGGTATGTCCATCTGTTTGTCTCTGAATTGTCTTCATGTGCGTTTGTGTGTCTTTGTGTAACGGGTTTGTGTTTGTGTGTAAATGTCTCTGTCTCCATCTGTTTCAGGTTCTGCTGGGGGAGGTGAACGCAGGCCTAAACTCCACCCAAGTGGTGGTGAAGGAACTCAAAGCCAGCGCCAGCGTGCAGGACCAGATGCACTTCCTGCAGGAGGCACAGCCGTACCGGTACACATTCACCTCTGTCACATGCCTCATTTATATAAAGGAGCAGCCATTCTTCAAAATGACTACATCACGTCCTTTAATTATAACTTTCTGTACAATCATACGATGAATAAGTTGAACAATTCTCAAAAAATTCAATTAAATTTAACAAGAATAACCTATTATTTAGACTTTGTCTATAATAATGGCATCACTTGTAGCATATTTTCACAAAAACTGTCGATAAACTGTGATCATCTTCAAAATGTGAAACGTCAGTGTGGATGTCTGGTAATGTTTGTACTGTCCCAGATCTACTGTGTTGAAACTCACTCCATGTCCTTGTGCTGGGCTGTAACCTCGTGCTCTTTTTCTCCAGTGTCCTGCAGCACCATGCTCTGCTGCAGTGCTTGGCCCAGTGCACTGAGGTCACTCCCTACCTGCTGGTGATGGAGTTTTGTCCACTGGTGAGTATCCAAACCCACAGGTCAGGAGTGGGGAGAAGGTCAGGTGTAAGAGAGATTAATGAACACTGCTGTCATTTAAGGATATTTATATTCTAATAAAACCACTGTGGCGTAAATGTGCCTTTGCCAGGAGGCCAGTAAGTGCATTGAAATAACATACAGCATGAGGTGTGTGCTGTAGTTTATGAAAGCCCCCAGTCAAGTCTTCTGCCTTTTGCTTTAAATTCAAAATATGCACTATATCCTGTAACTCATTCAGTACATTAAATGGATTGAAAACGTCCTGTAATATGTGCTTTATGGGAATTTCTTGGTAATTACTTTTGGCATTAAAACATTGTTGGCAACTGCTGTAAATATTTGGCAGGCGAGTCTAAAGTTACCAAGAAGTAACGCTCCAACATAAAACCCACCATCAGCTCCGCAGGGTTGATCAGTTCGGCAGATTTAACACTGAACATTTGTGGTGATATTGAAGAAAATCACAGAACCAAGAGCTGATGAACAAATCTGAATTCACTCCACAATTTAAGTGAAGTAAATTGGTGATAGCTGATATGTTCAGAGGAGCTTCAAGAAGACAATTTTAGTCCAAAAATAATTAGAATTCCCTGAAACATTTCTACAGTGCACTTAAAACTGAGGACACCAAGTGTTTTAGCTCATCTGGGCACTTTTAATATCAAGCCAGGTACAACAACGACAATACTGCCCTCCAGTGGTCAGAGGTTGTAACATACAGATGTGTTGTTTCCAGGGGGATGTGAAGGGTTACCTCCGAAGCTGCAGGACCACAGAAGCCATGACCCCAGAGCCCTTGATTCTTCAACGGATGGCCTGTGACATCGCCTCAGGACTCTTGCACCTGCACAAACACAACTTCACGCACAGGTAGCGAGCAATTTCTGCAATAAAATATCACACACGTGAAAGTTACAGGGCCAGGCTCAGTAAAAATCTGCCTTTTGCTTCTCGGTTGCTTCCTGGAACAATATCCTGGTGCTGCCTGAGTGCTCATACAGACTCCAGCATCAGTGATTTTGTTGCAGGCGGTGACCCGTCATCTCCAGAACCACTCAAACCTCCCTCCACTCAGTCTGAAGCAGCTTCTGTGAGGCAGGAGTTGGTGTTGATACGTGTAGGCCAACTCTAAAAGATGCATGTTTTATCTGCCATCATTCACTGTTTTTGCATCTAAATATTTCTGTGCCTCTGTGCCACGACCTTTCTGTAATGTTGGTTTTGTTTTGAATGTTTATATAACTAATGAAGAGCTGTAACAGCTGTACCCCCTCCCCCCCTCTTGTCACCAGTGACCTGGCTTTGAGGAACTGCTTGTTGACTGCTAATGTCTCAGTGAAGATCGGAGATTATGGTGTGTCCCAAACCAAGTACAAGGTGTGTATAGCAGAAAAACAATATGCAAGTATAAACTGTATTATTTTGCAAGTAAATAATACATTTTTAAGTATTTGGCCTAATTGGAAAATGAAATTAAGCACGTGATCCTGGTACAGCCTGTAGGCAACGTAGCAACCACTAGGGGGCAGAGAGGGAAGATAATTAACAACAAAGCAAATAAATTAGTTTTGATGATTTTTTGATTTTTAATGATTTTTTTGTTGTTGTTGTTTTTAGGGTGCAGCTGATATCAGTAATATATATATATATATATATATATATATATATATATATATATAAATGTGATTGTTTGCCTGTTAACAATGGGCTTCTCCTCCTATCAGGATGATTACTACGTGACATCGGATCAGATGTACGTGCCGCTGCGTTGGATCGCTCCAGAGTTGGTGGACGAGGTGCACGGAAACCTGCTGGTGGCTGACCAGACCCAACAGAGCAACATGTGGTAGGACACACACACACACACACACACACACACACACACACACACACGATGCATGCACTTCTGTTCTTAAAAACTAAAATATAAGTGAGATTTCATGATTTTATAGCATCCAGCATAGTTTCAAAATGTTTTAGCTTATAAAATGAAAAACTTTTTGTCTCTAAGTCAGTGTGTACAGACAGAGTATAAGAGGATAAAGGTGAAATTACTTTGTTTACCAAGCAGATAGATTGTTTTTGCCTTTTCTGTTGAGACAGGGAGAGACTGGCTCTTTATTGGACTCCATTGTCTTCAAAAATACAGATTTTTGTGCTGTTATTTACGTAATATTTAGTTAAAATGAGGTTTAAAGTTGTAAAAAGAAGGCATTCCTTTTTATATTTTGTATAATGATTTAAACATTTAAACCATTCCTCCATACTTTGTGCATAAATGGTCATGACCAACAGGCTGAAGTCAGTTCCCTGGGAAATGGATCACCCTAACACGAAGTGTGCTTGTAACTGACAAAACATGGGAGAGTTAGAGTTTAGGCTCTTTAGGCTATGTCTATAACCTATGAATGCAAACATGAAGGAAGCAGGATAACAAAAAGATATTTAGGGACCTTTGTGCACTTGACACATATTTGTTTTTGTTCTGATGACTGTTTTGTGTCTTCTCAACATGTCTCAGGTCTCTGGGTGTGACTATCTGGGAGCTGTTTGAGTTGGGCAACCAGCCCTACAGACACTACTCTGACAGACAAGTACTGACCTACGCTGTGAAGGAACAGCAGCTGCGACTGCCCAAACCGCTGCTTAAGGTGCCGCTGGCCGAGCGCTGGTGAGATCTTTAAAATATTTAACAGCCTTTCAGGGGAAGGACAAACAAACACAGCAAAACAACTCAATTCCCCCCAGCATGAGTGGGTTTTCATTTCGTCTGCAGAGTCTAATTATTATGTTAATCCTGACGGTTTTGCCTCCGTGTATCTTTTTTTTTAAAGCCCTATTTTAAAAATTAACTTAATTAAATATGTTTTTGTTATTGGGCCAGGATGGGGCACGTTACATGTATTGCCTCGGGAACATCTGGTGTAATTACATGTTCTCTTTCAAATCTTGTGTTTATGACTGTTTGGCCTCTGCAGGTATGAGGTGATGCAGTTCTGCTGGCTCCAGCCTGATCAGAGACCCAATGCAGAGGAAGTCCACTTGCTGCTCAGCTACTTATGTGCCAAAGGGGCCAGCGAGGTTGAAGAGGACTTTGACAGGCGATGGAACTCCCTGCGTCCCAATACTGGATTCAACGGCCACCATGGTGCCTCGGCAATGTCACGAGACCACCCCCCATCAACCTCGTCCTCTTTCCCTCTCCTTGAGCAATTTTCATCTGCTGATGGCTACCAGTCCGGGGATGATATACTAACAGTCACTGAGACCAGCCACGGCCTGAACTTTGAATACAAGTGGGAGCAAGCCAGGACAGAACAGTCGTATATATCTCCGGATTCCTCAAGTCAGGTCGACCATCATTGTCAGGAAGCATTTTATCCACCCGGAGGCATCGTTGGAGGGTGCCCCATGGAGAGTCTCAGCCATGGAGTTTCTCCATCTTACTATCAACCAAAACATCTACATGCTCCAGGCATACTTCCTGTCCTCAGTGCCCATAGCCCTTCAGTAAGCAGTGAATACTACATCCGCATTGAAGAGCCAGTAGACTGTAACATGGATCTGGACTATACCATGAGCTCCTACAGTCCAGACTACCAGGGCAGCAGTGGGAGCTTTCTGACTGGGAGTGCAGACTCGGGCGAGTGCATGGCCTGCCCGTCACAGGCTAAGAACATGGGTCCCTATTGGTCAGCAGACATCCATAAGTCAGATATGTACGACTCGAATGACTCAAGTCCTGCTATCTCCCTGACGATGGAGCCCCTTTTAGGGCAAGTGTCGGACAGCAGCCCAATACGACCCTGGGAGTCTAGTCACTATGTGTCCTATAAAGACAGGGATGGGGGTTACTACTATGAGCACTCGCCCCCTTTGGGACTAGATCACTATATGATTGGACGTGAACACTCCAGTGAGCTTCATCGGGAAAGCTGGGGCTCTAGGAGCCTGCGTCAGGCCTTGGGAGAGTTGGAGAACCCACTGGGTATTTCCCCCCCTGTAACCAGTCCACCTCAACAGGCCTACAGAGACACATACCTGGACACAGGTCAGACCTCAGTCATAGGAAAGAACGTGACGGGGGGCTACTACGACATGATGGGCTCCCTGAGGAAGACTATGCCCAGCCACACCAGGCACAACAGCCACTCTGTCAGTATTAACATAGAGACAGAGGGGGCGCTCTTCATCGGGCACAGAGACAGCGATTCAGAGGAGGAAGAAGAGGACATATTTGTTGAGAGACACACCTGCAACACTTGGCCTTCAAAACACCGTCACAGCAGCGTGGGTCAGCACAGACGGGCAAGCCACAGCTGCAGACAGGATGCTTACGTAGATTTCCACTACACAATGCCAAGTACAGACATTGAAGACTCCTGGCCGGAGGAGCACAGCCTGACCTTCCACTCTCTGCCCAAACCCATTGACTATCTTGAGCCCCACCAGGCCAAAGATAACAGTGCCTGCCTTAGTCTGAGTAAACATCACGCAACAGTGCCCTCGGACAGCTGTAATGCCTACATCTACCTGTGCCATGAGGGCGAGACTCAGGTGCCAGCATCTGGAGAGTGCTGCCACTCGCACTTTGTTGACCCGCTAACAGGCATGCTTGTCAGAAACAACAGCTATAGTCACAGCTACAGTCACAGCAACTACGTCAGTGATAAGGTCATTGACATCCCAAGCAATGAGGAGATGATCAATCTATCACCGGCTCCAGGGGGTCCCATTGTGGCCAAACCTGCCGTGATAAAGACTGAGGAGAGTAGAGACCAGTATGTTGACCTTACATTTGATGACGCAATATTCAAAGAGAAGAGGGAGGATGTAATCAAAGAAAATCCAATCATGCAAAAACCGACAGAGCCTAAAATAGAAGAGGTGACCCTGGTGACAATGACCAGAATGACTCCGCCTCCTGCTGACAACATGCATGTGATGGTGGCCCTCACAGATCCGCCGTCTGAGTTGAGCCACACTGGCGATAGCGGTGTTGACCAAGGAGGCTCCAGCGTGAGCCTTGCCGACATCCTCGACTGCAGTGATGATGACGAGGATGATGAAAACACAGATGATATCACTGACGTTACTTCGGGCATCTTCGCCGATGAGTCCTGCGAGCTGAACGCTTCTCCTGCCTTCAAGTCACTACAGAAGCAGGTAGGAACTCCCGATTCCATGGATTCTATGGATCTGCCATCTGCAGCCGGGTCTTGTGAAGGCTTCAGTCCTGCGTCCTCCCACCCGTCCAGCTCACCTAAAGCTATGGACAGCGGCTATGACACAGAAAATAATGAGAGCCCTGAGTTTGTACCCAAAGAGCCTCACGAACCCCGTGAACAACCTCTGGGAAAGGCTAGCCTTGATACGAGCCTGGAGGAAGAGAAGGTGCTGGAGGAGCATGGAGTCGAGGCTGAAGTTACATCTGCAGAGGATGAACCGTCAGGAGCTTCACAGACAGGCGACCACATCCTTTTACCACTGAGCGATAAGACTCCATACAGAGACTCTGCCTACTTTTCAGATTATGAGAATGAAAGGCAGTCGGAGAGAGTAAGAGATGAAGAAAATGTTGAAAAGGAGCAACACATGGGGAAAAAGAAGGGTGAGAAAAGGAAGAATGAAGAGGAGGAAGAACAAAAAGACGCTGTAGCAAACAAAGACATAAAGCTTGAAATTAAACACATATTAGCAGGACGAACAAACTCCTCTTCGCCATCAGAGATGGAGGCATACTTGATGGAAGAGTGTGGCCCGGACGAGGAACTGGGGCTACCTCTGGTGCCCTCCGACACTGCTTCAATAGCAGAGGGCGGGCTGGATGAGTGGCCATCCCAGGAGGAGAGCTCATCCCTGGGAGACTGGGCAGCTGAGGTGGTGGGGGCCATGGAAGAAGCCCTTGGTGCCCTGAATGGAGATTGCACCTCCAGTGTCAAGGCGGAGGAAGAGGAAACAGAAGACATGAAAACCTGTGATGAAGATTTAGAAACAACAGAAGAGCCAGAGATCAAGACAATTCAAAACAGGCCGTCAGAGATATCCACTGAAATCCTGCACACTTTACCCAAAGACGAGGTGGCCTTGCAACACACAGGAAACACAAGACGGTTTTCTTCTTCCTCTCCTCCTCCACCATCCACACCCCCTCCTCCTCCTTCTCCACCTCCTGCAACAGTGGGCCGAGCATCTCCAGCTGACGGGGAAGAGGCCGATGAGGAGGACGGTGACACTGATGACAGCGACGAGTCGGATGAGGAGCTGCGAACCTACAGTGTGCAGGAACCGAGCGGAGGGGAGGAGAGCGAAGACGAGTGCCACCCGGTGCCCATCGTGGTGAGCGACAACAGCCAAGCACACAAGTTGCGCAGTCTCCTTAAGATGCCGACGCTGCTTTCAACGGAGAACCTAGAAGAGGAGCTTGAACGCAAGAAGAAGACAGTGTCTTTTTTTGATGACGTCACCGTCTACTTGTTCGATCAGGTGAGTGGCACAGAGAGGTTTCAGGTCTTTATTGAGGATTTAAACCTTTGATAATGACATTAATTCAAGTTAGCACGTGGCTTAATATAATGTGAAAAGGTCAATCATAGTGCTACTATCATGGAAAGTGATCAAGTATCATTGATTATCATTTAAGCCTCTTTTAAGTTATTGTTTTGATTTCATGACATTTCATTCTGCAACACTCAGGTATTAATGCTTATTTTTCTCTGCGTCTGCTGGATTCATCAGTAGGAAGTTATACAGCTGTCCAGATGGGAGACGTTAGGTTTATCTAACAAGTGCTTTATCATTTTCCTTTACTTCACTGCCACCAGGAAAGCCCAACCAAGGAGCTGGCTGAGCATGGCTTCCCTTTAGGAGAGGAAGGTCAGAGTTCACGCAGCAAATCCCAAGAAAGGGTTAATGCCTCAGACGACTCTTCCGATGGAAACATCTCAGAGGAGAGTAAGTGCAAGAAAGAGTTGATCAGGCTGCTTGTTTCAGCATCAAGAAAACTCGTTCAGTTACCAAATATCAATTCTTAAATCTCTTATTATTGTCTGCTCTCAGGTACAGGGTACGAGTGGGAGGACGACTTCCCTCTGCTCCCTCTACCAACATCCTCAGTGGCATCCGACTCTCCTCCAGCCCGCTCCATCCCCAAAGCACCGGACCCCAAACCAGCCGTCCAGTTCTCCCGCTTCACCGTCTCCCCCTCCAACGTGTCCCGTTTCTCCATCACTCACATCTCGGACTCTGATATGGACTCAGCAGGAGGTGGGTCACCTCCTAAATAACCACCCATTGTTTGATTAGGGATGAGATTCTACTGACAGAGTTTTCCGGGACTGAGATGCAGATCATATTTCAGATTTTTGTCAAAACTATTCAGATTTTAAAAATGGTTTATAGGTAAAAGTTGCAGAGAAACTTGACTGAATGGTCAATGCTACTAAAACTGGGACACATAGCAACAAGGTTAAGGAATCTCTTTCTAGATCAAAGATAAGGAACTGAAAGAAAGTTTGCAGAAGCATTTCGATTTGGATTTTGTGACATGGTCAAACTGACTTTGTCTCTTAGTACATAAACCCAGGAGTAGGCCTTAATGAAACACTATTCCAAGTCATGTATAGACGTGTTTTAGCTAATATATATGGAGCTAAATTAAGGTCATAAGTTTTGTTCATTAAAAAAAAAAAACTGAATCTGAAAGTTCAAGTTTTGATGTTGAAGTCTTAAAAATGTAGTGATGCATTCAAAATAAAAATAAGTATGAAAAGTTTTTTCGGTTTGAATATAATTTTGATTCAGCTCTAGAATTTTTTTGAATAAATTATTTTTTTTCAGATTTCACTTTCATAAATAATTTGATATTTGAGTTTTTTTTTTGGGGGGTTCAGATTTTATGTTT
>JAVQJL010061699.1:0-14060 GCA_036024295.1 Nannoperca obscura | reverse complement strand
TACTGAACGTAGAGGAGAAAAACTGAAACTAAAGTATCGATCCCATCACGCTAGTATCGATCCGATACAGATACCAACGTTGGAATCGATATTATCGATATTTGGATCGATCCGCCCACGCCTAGTGTACAGCACTGGCAATGGCTCGGAGGAAGAAGCAACATCAAGCTGTGATTACACAGACAATAGTTAGTAGGATACATTCATTATTAGTTTCCTTCTTGTCAGGGGATTTGTTCATAATAAATTACACCAGACATATCATTTAAGTTTATAATTTTAAAAACATGGAAAAGTACATTTTTATCTAAAATCCCTATGTAGCACCTTCAAATCAAAGGATTCTGATGGCCTATGTTTTTGTTTGGTGCACTCTGGTTGAGCCACACACTACCCATTCATTCTGTGTTCATTCTCAGTTATAATCCACTGAGGGAGGGGAGGGTAGGCTATTCATGCATTGTCTTCTCTGATATTACCACTGGAGGGCGCCAAAGTCATAAATTTTTTTATCCTGCATTTAATGGCTTTAATTCTATATTTATCAAAACATAATAGTGCCTTTTCATTTATAATTTACATTAACTTAACTTAAGTTGAGCTCAATGTCCTATTGTTATTTCAGAAATAAATATGCATTACAAAACCAGTGAATATTTAATAGCCATCGTTGCATGTTCACATTTATCATGTCAGTATAGTCTTCAGCATTACTTTCCATGGCTGTGAATATTTGTACTGATACTGATTGTTTCAAGATCATGGATATCAGCTTGCATTCCACAGATGTAACAGATCCTTCATATTCAAAGTCGAATCAAGAACGTCCATCGACATATTGTTGTTGAACATTCTTCAACCTTTCTTGCTTGCATTGTCAATGATGGGCATTCTTTTCCAAGTTCTGTCACGTAGTGTATTTTTTCGTCTTCTTCCCAGATGGGAGATTTTTCTTGCAATCTGATGTCTTACATGAACACCACAGTAAACACTTGAAAAATGAAAAATGTCCAAAACACCTCCACGCGTTAGCTTTGATTAAAATTCCAGCTCTTTGCCAAATATTCTGCTGAATGTGTCCATAGTGTGCAGTGTTAGGCATCTGAAATTTTGATGGTGAAAAAAACTCCAAACAGTTAAACCATTTAATTTAAAACAGCCTTCTTCTAAAACAGTGCACAACATTCTAACACGTACAATTTCTTTTCAACTACAGGGGAAGGATGAACCTACTGAGCTCAAGTTATTGCTCGGCTTTAGCTGGCATGGGCTGAGAGGTTGCACTTTATAGCTAATAGTTGATGTGGTCTTAGCTTAAAGATACTGTATGTAACTTTTCATAACATTTTACATGTATTAATCACTTTATATTGCATGAATGGACTGTAATGCTAATTAAAAAATGAGACCTTTCCTGACTTTCTCGGTCGCCTCTAACCACCTGTGGACTGATTTCTACGTAGAGGACTCGGGTCAGATTTTGTGATGTATACTTTATACATTTCTGCTTGTGTATACCCATTTAATAACTTTACCTACTGGTTGACATGTCAGTATTATTGTTGTCTAAACCTACTGCCAGACCACCTTCACTGCTGTAACGTTATTTTACAATAAAAAATCTTCTTTTATGCTGAAACGTTAGTGCATCGATTCGGCTATCATATATAACTTCTAGTTCACTAATCGTTAGCATTATCATCCATCAAATTCACCTATGCTGACATTGCTGTGCCTCTCGGAGAAAGCTAGACAAATGGCGATTGATAAAGCTTGCTAGCTAACATTAGCTAACATTGAAGTGTCAGAAATGTAGTCAATGTATCATGCAATGAGAATGGACTATTTCAAAATCACTACCCTTTTTTGTGCAAGCTAGCAAGTTGATAATATTGCTCACTGTCCAGGATGCATATGCACAAAGTAGGCGTGAGCGAGCACGAGAATGAGCAACAGTGCTGACTGCTATTTGCTAAACGGCCACTGGTGTCACTAAAAGAAAAGACTTTCTGAAAACTGCACAGCACCTTTAATTAAGCTGTAATTTTTTCAACGCAGTATTTTCAGTGTAGGATTTTGCCTTGGCACACACACTTAGGGAACAAACACGGTCTAGACAGGTACGCAAACACAGATGCTTCAAGCTACGCAAGATTGACTTTCTTTCTTTTCCAACCTGTGCAGGTAAACTACCTGTTCACTAAAAGGGAATGCACCACAGAGATTGCACTTTTAGCAGAGCACCAATCCCTGAAAGGTTATTTGTTACTTTTTTTTATTGATGACAGAGGAAAAAATGGACCGAGGTAAAATTCAAGCCAGTGACGTGTTTTACATGGAGGGTCCAACATTATACAGTAACTCAACCACAGGGCAGTACAGAAGTAAACCCATTTGCAGTACAATTTCTCCTCAGCTGCTTTCAGATTCTGTTTACAACAATAATGCAGGGCTTTGCTGTCATTTATTTGGATTATTTGGATGGATTTTGTAGTCCCTCGTAGCCAGCTGTCAGGGCCTGTTGTACCTGTGGGAGTCACAAAACAGTATAGAATACCCAGCTTTGACTCCACTGTTACCCGGCATTATGTACACAGAGATATCTCCAACTTTCTCATTCTCCCTCACACAGCATTCTGTACACCTCTGCCCACACATTTGCCATCTCACACCTGATGAGCTGTAGCTCTTTTGCATGATGCCATTAACCAACTCTGGCCCCTAGATTTCATTTATATATCATAAAAAATGTTTTGCTAAATATTTAGTTGCAGAAACATAATTGCTGCCTGTTTTTTTCACTCCACAACCATCTTATACTATGTTTGTAGTAAGCACACGTGGTTAAGATAATGCTACAAAAACATTTAGTTGTTTTGTTGGGAGAGATGAGGGTTTTTGTTAAATGTAGGGAAAGTAAACAGATTCTGTCCCATGCTTCAAGTCTTAACTTTTCAATATTTAACGAAGACCACCATCTTGTCCTGAACTAACCATGTAACCATGCAATAATGCTTTAGCTGCCATAATGTTGTCGGTGAAATGAATTACACTGGAAATGCGCTGTCACTGACTGCTGCATTTAGTTGCATTTAGTACAGCAAATAAATTTACTTTGAACATCATTGTGTTTTATCTGGGAACATTGCATTTCTTTCTAAATGTATTTGCTGTTTCAAATTAGTGCAATATAAATGGATTTTTTTATAAAGGTAAATTATGTTTTTTAAAACATTTGAATTTACAGACCTCATTTGGCAGACGGAGACGCATGATTGCGATAATATCTATTAAGGAAATACTTGCAAACCATATCCACTTTAGGTTTTCTTCAGCAGTATCAGCTGCACAAATGTAATACATCATACTTCTTATCCCATCTCCACTTAGTGAAAGATAGGCTAGATAGTCCCTGTAATAGTCCCTAAAGTGCAGCATCAGCTGTGGATACTTTCTAAGCACATCAAGTGATGAGGCAATATTAATTGAATATGAGAAGCTTGTGCGCTGGTCAGAGACCAAGCTGGACTCAACAGCAAGCAGCATGCGCTGTTGTTTGGATTGTTTAGAGGTGGTTCCACTCTGACTTCTGCCAGCATCACAAGAGAAATAATTAACTAATAATAAATATATTTTTCCCCTCAAAAGACCTAATCCTCGTGATTTATATACATTTTGAGTATATGTATATCCAAACTGAGTTTATAAGGGTTTACCCTCCACTGTGTTCTGGACAGGGGGTTTGTTATTTCCTGTTAATGCTTCGTTCCATTACCATTACGTTTTCTTACCAGGGGTTTATGTTAATGACAGCCATAACACCCCACCATGCTCAATCTTACATTACTCCCATCCCATCTGGTTCAGGATCATCCATACAGAATTCATTATTGTAAATATGACCAGACCGTGTGTGTGTGTGTGTGTGTGTATGAGGAATTATGCAGGTTTAGATGGGACACTATTTTGTGTTTTTGAATGCAAGAGAGATTCAGACACTGACTGTAGCCTGTATTTTTACCCCCAATCAACATCCACCTCATGTGTCCTTCCACAAATTTCAGTTACACAGCGATGCTAGAACAGTCTTTTATGTGCAGAAACTGGCAATTTCCAAGGAAATGAGAGGGCCCTTTGCTTCAGTGGGTAGATTTGAACAAAAGGTGGGGGAGATTGGCCCAGCACACCAACAAGCTGCTTAATAATGTGTTGTTGTTTATGTGTGGTTCTACCTGAAGGAGTCAGGGGACCGTCAGAACTGAGAAGTCTGAGGTTAAAAGTACATCAATGGTTGTAGCGAGGACAAGCCAAACCACATCCCTTTTTTAATTTGAAACTTTAAAACACACCATGTTCATTTATCTTTTAAATTCTTCCTCATTTCTGCTGTAAATCACAAGCTGATTTCAGTGCTGCCATCTTGCCAGACAAACCAGTACTGTAAGAAGAAAAATAAAATGTAGACATGCAAGTTTTCCATTAATTTCAGGTTTTTAATCTTAGTTCCCGTTCTAGTGCCTGTAGTTCTAGTTGTAGTCTAGTCACTTGTGTCATTTTAACGCTAATACAATTTTAGATGCAAATAATAAAGGCGAGAATGAGAGCAAATATTTTTATAATATATATATATATAATCTACTGTATATTGACAATATTTGTGTTACTGTACAGTATAAGCAAATAGCTGCACCGGTGCTATTTACTTCTGTCTCCCTCTAGTTAATTTTCTCAATTTTCTCCTTTCAAGTTACAATCCATGTACTGTTAGCACTTTTATTAAAAAAAACAATGTATCAGACACCACATCTTGAACATACTATAATAGGGATTAATTAGGCGTTAAATGCTAGAATAATATCGAAAATATTATACCTACAACCAAAATACCCCACATTAGACAAAAACAATGGAACATTTGGCATGACACTCTACCTTTTTACCGGGTACTTCTTTCAGTTCATTTTTGTAATTACGTAATTCATGCAAAAAAAAAAAAACATACAAAGAATTAGATTTTTTTTAAATGGTATTTGCAGTATAATGATATTAATCATATGTTTTGGAATGGGAAGATTACAATCAAAAGGCAGCAACAATGTCTTTGTTACTAAACTGTCTTATGGCACCTGAATATTCATTTAAAATTTTCTAAAAGTGAAAATCTACAACTATAGAAGCAGTTGTGAAAAATGATTGTATTGCGTATTATTTGTCTTTCTTACAACATCTACAGCAATAATCAATATCAGTAAATCTGCCAACCATACTGTTACTTTACTTTCTCTCACCAGGATAATCCACTCAACATCGATTCTGCATTCCAAGGAGTACAGATAATAAAAAAGCAATGCAACAATTAAAATGTTTCAAACTGTAGTAAAAGTCTGTTGATCAAGTGTACATTTGAAAGACTGTACAGTAGTTTGTTCCCACGTCTAACTGTTTGCAGACATTGACACAATAATACTGCAGGCTGCTCTGGACAGCAGGATATTTGGCTGCAGATGTAAATCCCTCCTCCTGAGAGCCTGCTGCTAAATGTGCGTATATTTTAATTCTTTGAATTAATTGTACTTTTGTATATTAATATAATATCTATATTTATTTTGTGCTGCATATGTGCATTCTCTGTCTTGAACACACACACACACACACACACACACACACACACACACACACACGGTCATTCCTGCCACAGTGTCAGTGGAGAACAGCTGCAGCACAGGAAGATGACTTCTGAAGAAAAAGAGGGACACCCATAGGTGCTGTTGAGGTACTGCAAATCTATCTCCACCAGGGTGAACATGCAGGGGGTGACCAAATCAGACAAATGTGACAAAGAACACGAGTTATACATGAAAACGATCCCTCTTTATACTTCATACTATATTATACTTCAAAGCTATCACTTAACAGACACATTAAGGGACATTTGTTTGTTAAGCGCATTCAAATACACAGCAAGGTGATGGGCAACTGCAATGGAGTTTGAATGAATTGTATAACCACACATTCTCCACTTTGGACTTTTCTTTGTAAATATAAGGCATACAGTAAATTGTATACTATTTGCTAGCGTTGAACCGTATAGCAAAGGTATCACACACATAGGCAAATTTCCACTCTATTATACTTCTGCATAGAAAAAGGTCTGGATTTCTCTTGGTCACTGACTTAAATAGATTCATACACAACCACAGACACACAGGCTGCCTTGACAGACTGACAGGTTGGCATTGAGTAAGTAGGATAGCGCTTTTGTGTTTGTTTGCCCCTCTATATCAAACCATGTCAAACGTGCCCTTACAGTAGTGACAAAGGACCTGTCTGTCCATATGTTTCAGCATGATAGCATACAATATAGTTCAGCAGGCTGGTGTCTCTCATTCTCCCTCGCTCTCACATGCGCACACACACGCACAAACACACACACCTCAGAGGTAAACTCTTTGTCCAGTATTGCAAGCCAAAATGCTCCCCTATTATAACACAAGCCTGACTTGCCTGATTCCCCACTACATTATAAGTGTTAATTAATCCCAGCCAAACACAATGCATTCACAAATGGGTTCTATGTGTAATGCGGTCTGCCAAGTACAAGTAGATGCAGATAAAATTCTGCTTTTTGGTCTTCATTTCCATGGCTGGTGGGGGAGAATTATACTGTGACACTGCTGCTTTTGTGTTAATAATGTTCAACTTCTTTTGTTGGAAGTAGAGGTTATAGTCTTTGTTTGAATGCTATACACTAAGTGCTGTTACACCCATCAACGGTGTTTGGTGTATAATATATGTACTTGCTCATTGCCTGTTTGTACTTTGTCACAGAGTCGTTGGAAATTACGCACAAGCCAAGTTATGAATCAGCAAGTCATTAGTTTGAAATTCAAATCTATTTTCACACCATGTTGTGCTCATTTAAGACCACTGTTGTGCAACAGCTTTAATACTCCATAATAAAATGCAAACAAGCCTGGTAATGTTTCTTTCAGCTTTCGTTTGATATGAGGATAGATAAATTGTATGATCAATTGTATAATTAAAGTAAATATCAAAGGGAAAGTTGTTTTTTTCTTCTCATGACTTTAACAGCATGAATGCTAATTGCTGATTGATATAATGGTCTTACATGGATGCCTTCAAAGTGTTGCTTGTGCTACTTGTTAGCACATAATCTACAGTTGTAGCACAATGATAAGGTAATGAGAGGCAGTTCGTTTTAATATAAGTGACTATTAGTTTAATGAAGACTTTGTCATTAGGAAGTCATATTGTAACACTGTATAGGCCAACTTACATAGGGTTCAGTCACTTTTTCTATCAACTCTCATTCTGTGTGATACATTATTGATATATTTAATGTTGAAGACTTCTATACTGGAACATTTTGATCATTTATCATATGTCTTAGCGGGCGGGACCTTTGAAAAGTCAGAGCTTCTATCTTCATATAAGAACCATATACCTCCAGACAATTCAATATGTTGTCTCTGTTCCCAGGTATGGTAGTGCTTATATTATTGACATATCTTTGGACATGGCAATACTATAATGGGGGGAAAAAATGAAGATACTTCCAAGACCAGTAAATTAACCTTTTATCATGACTTTTATTACAACTTGTTGTAGCGAAATCAAACTGCACACAAGTTTTCAACCTTGATGAATATCTGGCTGTTTCTGCTTCTTGCTGCACTGGATTTATTTTACAATGTTATCATAACCACCAGAACCGGTAGCCAGAGCAGCTAACATAAAACCAAACTTTTAATAAACTGTACTTTATTACAACTGTTTGAAAGCATAAAGTGACTGTGAAAATGCTGACTCACTTCCCACATTTATCCAAATTCTTACAAACTCATAACTTTGTTAGCTAGCTTAAATGTAATAAGGTAAAATATCGAGACAGAGCCAGTAAGTTGTTATCAGCATTTGTGTTAATGTAACTAACCACCATTTTCACTATAGGAACTTCACTAGCAAGGAACACACCCTCCATATGATACGTTTAAAAGATTTATTGAACAGAGGTACATGTCGAATGTTTGAATATTGCTGATGGTTTGGGGAAGCTTCGTGGGGACGTCTGCCGTGGCACTCGGGTACAACAAACCCCCAAAAAGCCTCCCATAACTGGAGAAGAGATGAAGCCAATTTAAGATCTTTGGGATCTGACCGGATGTAACGATGATATGCTTGCGAGGACCCGTGGCCCATGATTTAAATTAAGTGGAGACTGAGGTGGCATAGTACAAACCCCCAAAAACCGACAGACAGAGCGACAATCCGGTGCCGGACTCCGCAGCCGGTGCTAGCTGCTGTGGTTGGTGGTCAGCCGAGCGCCGGCATCCCGGTGTCGGTGTCCTGGCCGGTTCTAGCTGACTGTGGTTGGTGGTCGGCCGTTGTCCCGTCCGTTGCTAGCTACTGTGGTCGGTGGACGGCCGGGAACTCCGGCATCCCGGTGCTGGCGTCCCGGCCGGTGCTAGCTGCTTTGGTTGCTGGAGGTTGGTAGCTGCTAGCAGCTGCCATGCACAGTAATCGAGAGCGGTGGTTGCTGGAGGTGGATAGCTGGGGCCCTGGCAACCCGGTGCCAGGCGTCTCAGCCGGTGCTAGCAGCTGTGGTCGGTGGACGTGGACGGCCGATGCTAGCTGTTGTGGTTAGTGGACGGCCGAGGGCACTGGCATCCCGGTGCCAGGCGTCTCAGCCGGTGCTAGCAGCTGCCATGCGCAGTAATCGAGAGCGGACGAGGGACGGTTACGTATGGTATTTATACGGAAATGGCGTAGTGACATGGTTGACGTAATGGGGGTGTGTTCCTGCTCCCGAAATTCCGGTAAATAGCAACAAATATTGTGTCATATTATACTGTACTCTAACAAGCTGTATCACATTATAATGTATCCGATTGTTTCTTATCTTATTGTTTTCAATTGTCTCTTTGGATTGCATTAAGTTGTAATGTGTATTATTATTATTATTATGTCACAAATTATATAATATATATCATATCATCGTGTATCATATTGTATCATCATATATACAGTCAAGCCCAAAATAATTCATACCTCTGGCAAATTTTTACTTAAAGTTACGTTAATTCAACTAGCAAGTTTTGTCTTGATTGGAAATGACACAGGCGTCTCCTAGAAGATTATAAGACGATGTACAAGAGGCATCATTGTGGAAAAAAACATTTCTCAGCTTTTATTTACATTTGAAAAAAAAGTGGCATGTCCAAAATTATTCATACCCTTTGCAAACTTTAAGTCAAAATTTGCCAAAAGGATGAATCATTTTGGGCTTCACTGTATATAATGGTGTAGTGGATCTGTTATGTTCGACAAATATAGTTAAGTATGTTTAATCTGTTCCTTTTTTGTACGGTAGCGCCACCTGTAGCTCACGTATGAAGTCATTTCCAGTCTATGTATTTGTTTTCTATGTAAGCCCGACTCCAGTATGGAGGTAAACAGAAGCGAATGCGCAGTCCGTGACACACACATTAGAAGCTCACAGCTCTTCTGACTGTACGCTGTTATTGATGTTCTTTGCTGGCTAAAGCAACGTCTGTGAGTACTGTTTATTCACGGTGTGTTAACATCACCACCGTTATTCTGTACTTATTCTGTGTTTAAACGTGTTTTGATAGTAGCTAAATGATATGTTGCTAGGCTAGCTCGGTAATTCTATCTGCTCTAGATATCGTAGATTGCTATGTGTATTGCTGGAGCCGTAGCATTCATACTATGTCTGTATTGTTTTGCAGTTTCACAAAAATGATCCCCAGTAAATTTCATGGAAAAGGACAGTGTTTCGTGCAGTTTTTTGGGAGTGTTTATACTGGTTGGATAGCTAGCGTCGACAGTTAGTGAAGACGGCACAGTGAAAAGACGGCAATACAGCCGACAGGAAAGACGAGGATAGCATTCTTACGGAGCTTCATGGCGGCAGAGTTAAGTGGTTAGCCCAAAGACCCCACAGAAGGTCTTCACACCAGCTAAACTCTTCTTCTGTTATTAAAAAAGCAGCGCGCCATAATGGAAGAATTAGACAATACAAACAGAGGAATTGAGAGGGAGCGCTCCGTATGCTCTAAGATATCTCGCTCCTCATCTAGCTCAAAGTGTAACTTAGCAATAGCCACAGCTAGAGCTGAGGCTGAAGCAGCACAAGCTAGAGCAGTACATTCAAGAAGAGAAATCTAACTGAAAGTTGAGCAGGCACGCATCCAAGCCACTCTGGATGCATTGTACAACGAAAAAGAGAAAGATGCTGCTAAAGCAGAGGCAAATATGTTGGAGGCCGGGCTACTAGAGCTGAACAACGACGAACACAGCAGGGCCTCAAGCGTAGCCCTATGCAATAGTAAATAGCAACGAACCGTCGCCTACGTGACAGAACAAGCTAGCATTCGTGCAGAGGACACCTGTCAGGACTAAGAGTGGCAATGTTAAGCTAGCATCACTGCAATCGCACCGTATCCAGCAGACGCAAGCTGCTATTCCTGTCTATAGCACACCTCTGAACGCCTCCCATACTCCTCTACACTACGGAGCACTACCGCAACACGATATTAACCATCAACCCGCATTCCCCACACGGCCCATCCATGAAATGCCCTATGGCCCCAGTCACAACCAAACCACAAGTGACCTCGCTAAATACCTCGCCCGCAGCCACCTGGTCACGTCAGGATTTACCACGTACGACGATCAACCGATGAACTATTGGGCTTGGAAAACATCGTTCCAGAGTGCCATTGTCGGCTTAGATCTACTCGCTAGGGAAGAACTTGACCTGCTGACCAAGTATTTAGGCAAAGAATCAGCTGAACACGTTAGGAGGATCAGAGCAGTCAACACTGGACATCCACCCACCGGGCTAAGGATGGCATGGGAGCGACTCGACGAAACTCACGGCTCACCTGAGGCTGTCGAACAAGCCCTCTTCAACAAGCTGGAAAGCTTCCCCAAAGTCACAATGAGAGACCCACACAGACTCCGGGACCTAGCCGACCTGCTTGCAGAGCTAGAAGCCGCTAAGCAGGATGGATACCTCCCAGGTCTGACATACTTGGACACCTCAAGAGTGGTCAGTCCAATCTTCGAGAAACTCCCACACAACATCCAAGAAAGGTGGATATCCTTTGGGTCAAGAAACAAGCGCGAACATCACATCAGCTTTCCTCCCTTCTCTGTGTTTGCTAATTTTGTCAGCACAGAAGCAAAGGCTCGCACAGATCCCAGCTTTAACCTTTCCACACGCACCTCAGCAGAGAAAGACAAGTGGCAAAGGACCGCAATGCTGCCTGTATACGTTCACAAGACACATGTTTTTCCATTACACAGACCTAAAGCTAGACGAGATGATAAATCAACAGACCCAAACAAACCCTGCCCCATACATAACAAACCTCATCCTCTGAAGAAATGCAGAGGCTTCAGAGAAAAAAGCCTAGAAGAACGCAAACGGCTCTTAAAAGAAAACTCAATTTGTTTCCGATGTTGCTCTTCCACCGATCACCTAGCAAGAGACTGCTCAGCCGAAGTCCACTGCATGGAATGTGGGAGCACTGGCCATGTTGCAGCACTCCACCCAGGGTCGCCTACCTGGAAGACTACGTCGCTTCAGAACGCTTCAGAACATGGCGGGGAGGAGGACAAAGCAGACATCCAGGAGGTTACTGCAAAGTGCACACAAGTATGTGGTGAGGAACTAAGCGCTAGAACATGCTCCAAGATATGCCTTGTCAATGTGTACCCAAACGGATGTAGAGAGGGCTCAAAGCAAATGTACGCAATGTTGGATGAGCAGAGTAACCGCTCACTCGAGTTTTTCAATGTCTTCAACATTCCAAGGTGCCAATACCCTTACACGCTAAAGACATGCGCTGGACTTAAAGAGACTGAGGGGAGGAGAGCCTATGGCTATACTGTGGAGTCAGTGGACAATAAATTAAGCTTCCATCTACCCACACTCCGTGAGTGCAACCAAATCTCCAACAATCGCTCAGAGATACCTACTCCAGAGGCAGCTCGTCATCACAGTCATCTGAAGCGCATCATCGACAAAGTACCGCACCTCAATCCAGGCGCCAAAATACTCCTCCTATTAGGCAGAGACATCTTGAGAGTACATAAAGTCCGGGAGCAGATTAATGGTCCAGGCAACACACCCTTTGCCCAGAAGTTAGACCTAGGCTGGGTCATCGTTGGAGACGTATGCCTCGGAGATCCACACAGATCGCTACACGTGGATAGCTACAAAACATCTATCCTAGAGAATGGCCACGTAAGCAATTTTCAACCGTGCAACAATCAAATCAAGGTAAAGGAGGTGTTCAGTCGAACACCTAGACATCAACACCACCCAGAGCTGACCTCCACATGCAGCCTGTCTAGACTGATTGGAGATATCCTGGGCCAAACCGTCTTCACATGTACTGCAGACGATCACAAGCTTGCACCATCAATGGAGGACAGGAAGTTTCTTCAGATCATGGAAGCCGAGTTCCATAGGGACAGCTCCAACAGCTGGGTCGGACCCTTGCCCTTTTGATCACCAAGAAAGCGGTTACCTAACAACTAGGAACAAGCACACAAACGCCTACTCTCACTCTGACGTATGCTGGAGAAACAGCCACAAATGAAAACACACTTCCTGGAATTCATGGAAAACATGCTCAAAAAGAAACATGCAGAGGTACACCACCTCTGCAACAAGAACAAGAGTGTTGGTACCTTCCCCTGTTTGGCATATACCATCCCAGAAAACCAAACAAGATCCGTGTAGTCTTTGACTCCAGCGCACCGTATGAAGGAGTCTCACTTAACGACGTCCTGCTCAAAGGACCCGCTCTCAACAACAGCCTACTGGGTGTTCTCTTGAGGTTCAGGAAGGAACGGGTGGCCATCACTGCTGATATTGAGCACATGTTTGTGTGTGTGGAAGTTGGTCTCGACCGGCTCCATGTGATTGAGTGCCCTGAGATAACTTTGTTATGATATGGCGCTATATAAATAAAATTGAATTGAATTGAATGTTCCACTGTTTGTGGTGAAAGAGGATCACAGAGACTACCTCCGCTTCTTGTGGTACCGTAATAACGACCCCACCCGTGATATAGTGGAGTACAGGATGCGGTGGTGTTTTTGGGAACAGCCCTTCCCCTGCCGTCGCCATGTATGGTCTGCGGAGAGCAGCTAAAGAAGGTGAGGCCGACTGCGACGAGAGAGCAAGAAGATTAATCGAGCGTGAATTCTACGTCGACGATGCTCTGAAGTCCTTCGATACAGAAAGGGAAGCTATCACCATTCTTAGGAAAGCACAGAAGATACTAGCAGCTTCTAACCTCAGGTTGCATAAAATTGCATCAAACAGACCTGTGGTCATCCAGGCATTCTCACCCGAAGACCGCTCTAAAGACTTGGACAACTTGGATCTCTTCGCTGATGGCTTGCCTGTCCAACGCAGCCTCGGCTTACTTTGGAACATGCATACTGACGCCTTCACATTTCAGGTCATGGACGACCAGAAGCCTTTCACGCGCAGAGGAGTGTTGTCAACCGTAAACAGTCTCTATGACCCATTAGGGTTCCTCTCACCTATTACTGTCCACGGAAGACTGATACTCAGAGAACCCACCATGCAGGCAGAAGATTGGGATTTGCTGCTTCCTAGAGAAAGAGAGACAGAGTGGAAAAGCTGGAAAGAGTCGCTTCAAGACTTACAGGAACTCCAGATACCACGCCCCTACACGTCTTTCTCCACCACAAACGCACAAAGGAGAGAACTCTGTGTATTCGCAGACGCGTCAGTGAAAGCAATCGCAGCTGTGGCTTACCTTAGGTTGACAAGCCATGAAAAACTAACAAAGTTGACCCCGCTGCCCGACTTAACCATCCCGAGGCTGGAACTGTGCGCTGCCGTACTTGAAATGGAGATCGCTGAGTTGATAAAGGCGGAGCTCGATGTCATATTAGACAACATCACATATTATACAGACAGTAAAGTTGTATTAGGATACATCCACAACCAGTCTAGGAGGTTCTACGTC
>JAVQJL010061695.1:0-10119 GCA_036024295.1 Nannoperca obscura | reverse complement strand
CCTGGGACACAAATGTTCACTGTACTGTCCACAACAAGTTACACAAGCTGTACATTTTGTATATATGGTATCATACACAACTACCTCATGTAAATAAGCAACCTGTACATTAACCACAGCTATATCAGTTATATTTATTCCTTGCACTCTGCTCATTTGTACTTTATTCTTACTTTATTCTTGCTGTATCATAAAAACATTGTTTGTCTACTTCACTTATGTACATTGAGAGTGAGATAATACCGGAGTCAAATTCCTAGTATGTACACATACATGGCCAATAAAGCTGATTCTGATTCTGATTCTCTCTAAGCTTTGAAGGAAACATAATTGCGGCCCAGATTACGCTCATTTTCAACACTTTTCACATCCAAGTGGTGTGGCATTCTTATACTGCACAGATGTTTTATGGAGGTGGCCATAATCCTATAGCCAGACAAAAATGACAGTATTGGACGATCCTGGAAAACCCTGGGTTTCATTCAGTGATATCCAATGTTAACGTTTCTTAAATTCTTGCTTTCTATAATGTCTCTGCATGGCAAATTAAGTGCGGTTAGGAAGAGACTAAGCATATACAAACAGGGTTCACATCCTGCATCCACGGTGCTATTCAGTTTGAGATACTAAAATACTTGCTTAAGGTTAGGGAGGGATGGTAAATATTGAAATACAAATGTATCAAGTCAGCATTGACTTTTCAGTACAACTGAAAACCAGGATTATGTAACTACGACTGCAGGAAAGCTCCATCATAGCAATCCATTTAACCAATCATGTCATTTTGAAATACTTTTTTGCCATGTAATTTAATTTTGTTCTAACACACTGATACCCATTTCGAAGAACCTGGTTTTTGTATTGGTTATAAAAGATCAACGTCTCCTGTAAGTTCTGTAGTTTATCAGAGGCCTGTTGGGCGAGCAAGCTGCTTAATGTAGTGATGGAGGTGTTGACATGTTTGCTAAGCAAACAAATAGTAACTTTGTGTGCAATGTCAGGTATTTATTTAATATGTAAATGTCACAGGCCAACCACACTGAAGATATTTTGAATGAAGGAGGGATAAGTAGTGGAGCCACCCACTCCCTCTTTCTCTCTTTTTTACCTGAAGGAACTGGCGTAGCTCTACCTTGACTCACAGGTCTGCCAGCTTATAAAGGAATTCGTCCTCCAGGTGAGTCCTCTCATAGTGGGTCAATCCTCAGGACCAACATGGGGACCACAGGTCTTCAATCCACATTATGGCTCTGCTACCTGATGCTGCTGGTTGGCTCGGTCACTCAGACTGGTGAGTGATGACTTGAAACCTGCTAACAGCTTCACATTCGTTTAACAGAGGTTCATTTTAGTGTATGGTGAAGGAAAAAAACATGCTCAATTAATTTGAATTTAGATGTTTTTCCTGTCTGTAAGATATCATGTTAAACTCTCAAAATATTGTTTTATAAAATTTTCCTACTTTGACTCCTTTAACTTTAATTCGAAGCTTAAAAACTACAGCTCATGTCATTTTGCCAAGTATTGGTCAAACCTATAGAAGACATTTCCAAAGATACTGAATATGACTGAATTTTGAGTTTTATATGTAAGATTAAGATATTTGCAATAGTTCCATTTGATTGAATAGTCTATAGCATCTTGGGTTTGATTATTATACTCAGTTTATGCATCATATAGCTTCTGTGAAGTCTCGAAACAAGCTGAGAATATCTGATACATACTGTACATACTGTGGGGAAAGCTTTTTTGGAAATTAAAAAATGATTATTCTTCTCCTTACTGCAGTAACCATTGTTCCTTCTCTAAACACACTGAACCTAAATTCAGGTAAATGCAAATGCCCAAATTGCTTTTTGCTCAACTCTTCATGTCACTTAGAAAAGATGTTTAGTATGTTAATATTGTTGCAGCTAATGCATCTCACATCGGCCGAGTGTGTACAACTTGGGGACACTATCACTGGAAGACTTTTGATGGAGATTTCTTCCAGCTGGCCTCCACTTGTAACCATGTCCTGGCCTCGCAGTGTAAGAGCAGCTATGAAAATTTTAACATCCAGATGAGACGCAAGACAGTCAACAATATCCCCACGATCAGCAACATCATCATGAAGCTGGAAGGTTCTGTGGTGGAGCTCTCCAACAGCTCAGTGATTGTCAATGGCCAAACGTAAGTTCAGTCCAGATCAGTAAACTACATGTATCCCTGAGACACTATACATCTTATGTTCTCTGGTGCAGTCTGTGATTCTGTTTTAGATGTTGGGAATTTAGCTTTAATCAAATATTTACAGTAAATTTGACAAAAAACTAAACTACTCTACTTAATAGCTTTTTCTGGAGTTTTCAAACACACTTCATGGTCTGCCTCAGTGCTAGCTATCTCTATCTCCATCTGCAAACTCAATCCACTAAGAAAGAGTGTGAGATGAGATTGAATGTTTACTTAAGAAATTTTCTTTAGTTCTTTACCTAAACCTAACCTATATCTTTAAAAAAAAAGATATATACACATTTTATATAGTATATATCTTTTTTTTAAAAGATATATACAAAAATATATATATATCAGGACTGTGAAACAGGTTAATAATGCTGTAGTCACTAGTAGCGGATATTGTATTGCAAGATATTTTGGTTGAAAACAAATAACCACTGTTAATATATATTAAACAGTTAATCAAATAACACCAATATTGTTCAGTTCAAATGAAAACATTTGGAACATAACGGATTAGTGTTGATGAAGAAGTAATACGACTGTTGGGGTATGTCAAACTAAAGATAGGTTGTGAACCTCTGAAAAAGAGTATTTGTTTACTCTGGTCAGAATAAGAGATGGCCTATATTTTGAAAGCATAGTCACGCTTTGGAGAATGGTCAGAAGTTTTCATAAGCAGGCCTTTATAAGCAAAGTGCTTAGAAACTCTCAGCCGCTCTTTGATTATTGTCGCAATTTAAACCTGAATTAAACAATATTTGTTATATTAACATTGAATTAAATCACCTTGTGTAATTTAATAGGTGTCACTCCTAGTGCTGTGGTCAAAAACACTCACCTCTGTAGCTCTGCTGAGCTTTTAACCTATTTTAGTGGGTTTCATTAGTTTTAATGATAGTCAGTCAGTAAATGTAAAACAGTCATTACCAGATAAATCAACTCTATGCTACCTGCAACAGCAAATGGCAGTAAGACAGAGTTATCTAGATGTAATACATTTGTGTCTGACTTCCTGTGCTACTCTCAGAAGGCTGGAGACTGTTTAACATGACTGCAGTGTTTCGCCACTTTCCACAGCTGCTTTCTTCCCACTTTCTAGGTGAAGCTAAATTCCTACCATATGATCCTTATGACTTTCTGTTATTTTACAGTTATTTCACGGCCATCCACAGAAGACACAGATATTAACTTGTATCTCATTGGAATAAGACTTCCTGTATTAGCTGCTACTTTCTGTCTCATTTTCATACTCTTTGTATCTGCTGCAGGGTATCACTTCCACTTGTCACATTTGGGGTGACTATCAAGGGGACCATATCTAGTATCACTGTTGAATCTAAGCTGGGGATTAAAGCTATCTGGAACCTGGATGACTCCCTGGATGTATGAAACACACCCTCACATATGCACATACATCTGTCCTCAGTATCATGGGGTTTTAAACACATTGAAAAAGTTATACACTGTAAGCCATTTTTAATAGAAGAGTGACATTCCTACTGCCCTTTAAATAAAGAGTTGGAGCTGCTTTCTTTAGGGTGGATGTATCAACTCATTATGGTTCAATACATTCAAAAATTCATTTTCACTAAGAGCAATTCAATTAATACATTTGCTATCAATGAGTTATAAAACTTTAGTACTATAATACACTCTCTGTCTGATAAATAAGATATAAGAGATGTGACTACTGAACTATGGGCATTCAAATGCATCATGTTGCTATAGTGCATTTCATAAAAAAGTGCAATATATTATGGTAATTTATGTAAAGTAAGCTCAACTTCAAGTGTTTAAATTAACGTTTCTACACATCACAGTTTTGAGTGAAAACAGTACATGACAATGACTCTATATACACCAAAACCAGTTCTTCCTTGAACCCTGGCTAACTAAATATCACTGAGATCTGTTTTAAGGCAGACATATTAGGTACAAAATAAAAATCTGGCTGAGGTAACAGGGAGAAGCCTGACAAATATTTATCAAGGCTCATTGCATAGCAGCAGTGAGTTGCTGGGTGAGTTTGTGGGATATGTCCTGGAGACACAAGCAAACAATATGAAAAAGCCAAGCCTGAAAACCACAATGCAAATATAACTGCTTTAAGTAAACATGCGGCTGAGTGCATTACTTTAAGACGATGGATGTGATTAAAGGATTTACTCATTAGAGATTGATCATTAGAAAAATATGTAAACAGAAATATATTTAATAAGGTTTAGTGGGAGCCATTTTTCTTTATCTTACACTGGGAAGGATGGCATTAGGCAGCAGTCACAATATTGGATCCTACAGATACTTGACATTACAAATATCTTTATTTGCAGTCTAAATAACAGGTCATGCACCAGCTGGAAAACAAAAGCTTTACTCCCCTGTGATAACTACCCAAACCAAATACTCCTAAAGCCAAGAGTTTACTCAGTTCAAACACAGCACATTGCACAGAGGTTGTCCACATAATTCTACCAGCTTCTCAAACCTTTCTGGCTCAACCCTTTCTGAGTCTTTATTTAGATCCTAAAATTCCAGATAGAGTGCAGACAAGTTGTGATGTGAATTTGAGTACTCAAAGTCACAAATAGATTACATAGAAAGACTTTTATTAATAGTGTGTTGTAATCTTAAAAACTTGCTTTAAATCATAATAATCATTAATAACTAACTTGTGACTTTGCCAGTGACAACTGTATGTTTGGGCTGTGTTCTCAGATTGAAATAGATAACAAATACCAGAACCAGACATGTGGACTCTGTGGAAACTTTGATGGCATATCCAATGATTTCATGAAAGATGGTAAGTTTATTTTCCAGTATTATGGATGGATAATGTACTGTAGATTGTAGTCATGTTTCCATTTAACACTGAAAAGAAACTGGTACACACCCTACTAGAACAAATTTTACATTGATGCTACTCAAAGAGGAGTATAACACTCAATATGTGAACAGTCACCTAATATTAGGAATGCTGCGTCTGATGTCAGTGACCCAAAAGTGAACATTTACGCAATGTATTAAATTAATATATTGATTGTTTTATAAATCAATAACCTCACTCAAGTCTATATTTAAACTTTTGGCAACAGTTTCAGCCTGGTGTCAGTGTGGATTCATTTTTACTATGATTTGATGAAAAAAAACAAATCATCAAAAGACATGCAGGTTGGTGGCTGGAGAAAATAGGCATTAATATAAGTTCCTGTTCTGAATGCCTTCTTATGGGCCTTACATTCCCACTATAAGAGATTGTCTTTTTCCTCTTAACCTCTTTAAATTCAGTCCAATCATTATTCAGCAATAGGAAGTCAATTCAGAATAAAATTACCCACTGAACTGTAGTTGGAGTTGAAGATCCAAGGGACGTCATCAGTGCGATGAACTGCAAACATGCATTTGAACACAACATTTTTTACTGAGTAATATAAGTGTTAAAACTTGCCTTAACTAGTAACTGTACAACAGCTTGATAGTGTAAATGTTCCTCCAGGAATTTGCAAGTTTACAACTTTGTTTTACCAAAATATCAATCTGCATTAGACTCAGCAAAAACTTTCAATGTATTTACCTAAACTGAACTATCTCTGACAAAATACCTTAGACTAACCCTTTCATTTATGCAAAACTGAGATAAAATGCCTGCGAGTTCAGCCTAAGGGCACAAACACCCAAAGAAGTTCCAAGAATCTTTAGTAAATGCTAACTTTTACCTTTTACCTACATTTAAGTAAAACATTTGAAAATAATTGTATTCATATTGAAATAAATTGCAGTATTGACAAACTGCATTCCAAGTTTTTACTTAAAAGTGCTATACTCTTACAAGTTTGATGAGACATCTTGTTGTTTTCAATCATGGTTCTATGCACTTTATGTAACGCTCTTATTTGGAAGTCGCTTTGGATAAAAGCGTCTGCTAAATGTAATGTAATGTAATGTATACCGTATATGAGCAGAGAATGACGTCATACTCCCTCTATGTGTATTGTACTCTGAGCTTTCCTGTTCTTTGTTTTGGTAGCCAGTTTGGTCATGCATGCATGTTAGTGCATTTGAGTTGTTATAGTTGAATGATTACTATTAATATTTATGTATATATGTAGCAGTTGCAGAAACAGCTCTCATGGGTAGAAAAACAGTAACCAGACCAGGCATCAGGATCTGCACGTTTATTTCCTATAACAGTTGAACGGGGCGCCGTTAATGTACACACAGTGTCATGTCCTCCTAGTCCCCCAGTTCAAAAGCTATTGGCATATATATTTTACAAATTAAATAAATTCAAAACACTTATTAAATGTTAAACAAATACAATCATTGTCCACTAGCGTTACTTTACACGCAAAATACAATGTGATTTTTTAGGTTTCAAAGTTACTCAATTAATACAGCTAATACAGTCACATTACAGTAACATTACAATGAACACTTCGATATTACAACGCACCTATAACAGTAGCACGGGGCGCCGTTAATGCACACACAGTGTAATGTCCTCCTAGTCCCCCTGACCAGTCAACCCATAATGGAAAAGCTCCGGCGAATTTGACACCAGAAACAGTCGTTGCCGACCAAAACTAACAGTGCAGCTCAGAAACATGTCAGCTATAACATACTATTACATTTACATGCAAGCTAGCCCAACAGCCCAACAGCAGATTTTGAGAATGTTTACCGATTTAAAAAATCATATTAAACATATTGACCCAGCTACATATGCAATTTATATATGGTTTTGGGGAGTTTTATTTTGTTTCTGTCGAGTTTGAATGATTTTTGTTTTACAATGATCTGTGAGGCAAAATTTGTGTTTTTGTCAATGGAGTTTCTAGTTAGATGGGAGGTGTGTCAAACGTGCCCATTTGTTTGGTCTGTCTCGGTCTTTAGCTGGTGCTAGTGGCGACTAGCACCTATATATAACCGAATATAGAACCTTTAACTGCAAGATACTGGGCTTAATAATCACAATGACCTTTGTTGTGTGATTGACTGTACTGCATTGTAGGAGCTCCGCTGTCTGTAACAGACTATGCTGATACCTACAAGGTGAACGGGCCGACAGAGAGTTGTGAGGAGCCTGAGCTCATTCCAGTCCTGAGCTGTGGCGACGAGGTAACTCTTCACTCTTTATCATACTCCAAACACATATTATATTACACGTCCCATGAAGTCATGTGTAAAGAATGAAATACCGTGTATTATCTTTTTTGTGCCAACCACCTCGACTTACAGCAATGCTCCACGCAATATGTAGCCTACGATTTTATATATTATATACTGTATATAGGCTATATTTAAAGACTTGATATTTGGTTGTTATGAGTTCAGCAGGTTCTGCATTTGTTTCCATATTACAAACTTGTTACAGCTGTATGGAGAGAATTTTGGTTCTTTTTAAAGCATTTAAAAAAGTGGTTTGAGAGAGAAACTTTCCAGACTTTTGCTTGCAAACTCTAAAGTTTTGCTTTCAAACCCTAAAAGTTTTGCTTCCGAACCCTAAAGCTTTGCTTGTGAATCTAAAAGTTTTGCTTACAAATCTAAAAGTTTTGCTTGCGAGCCCTAAAGCTTTGCTTGCGAATCTAAAAGTTTTGCTTGAGAATCTAAAAGTTGTGCTTCTGTAAAGCCTGTATGATTGATATGTGCAACTCTAAAAACTCGTTCAATAATATCCATTTCATTAGATTTCATGTGTGTGTTCTTAAAGTCTTATTACACCCTGAAATTAGAACCCTCCCTCCTAGCATATTTAAAAACAATTTAAAAGGTCAAGTGTTACCACTTGCACTGTACAGATCGTTGATAGGCTAATATGCAACTTTTAAAGCCATGGGACATTATTGGACATTTACTAATTGGTATAAACCAAATATTCCCTGTGTGAATCAATTTTATGCATTTTCAACCCATGAAATGGGTAAACATTTGTTAAGAAATGTCAATACTAACAGCAGCGCTGTGTGTTTCATCACAGTACAGTCATATAATTTAGTTTACAGCTCAAAAAACATTAAAGTGTGCAGTCCCTCCTTAAAAAAAGCTGGGTATTTATTTATATGTACAAAGTTGTATCATGAAGGCAACAGGAAATGCATCATATTGGTAAGGAAGGCCAGCTATGTGGTCTGGTTGGAAGTGGAAAGTCTAG
The DNA here is from genome assembly GCA_036024295.1 of Nannoperca obscura. Classification (NCBI taxonomy): domain Eukaryota; kingdom Metazoa; phylum Chordata; class Actinopteri; order Centrarchiformes; family Percichthyidae; genus Nannoperca; species Nannoperca obscura. Next base: position 1,748 of record JAVQJL010061695.1, on the reverse strand, counting down.
AGGCAGTGGCAGAAAGGTAGCCTTACATCACCATACAAATTCACAAATGCAACGAATTGCTGAGCATCTCCCGTCGGAATTATGTCCAACACATCAACAAAAGCTTTCATTGCAGTTGTTTGTTCTTTTAGAGAAAATATTCCATCCAGTTTATTAAATACTGACTCAATAGTGGTGTCAGAATGCAGCCATCTTGGTTGTTAATGAACCTGCCTATGCGGTGCTCCTCTCAACAGTCATTGTGTCAAATATTATATAAACAGTTGTGATTGGCCCGACCTGGACCTGGTCGGCCTGTTGGTCAACACTGAGTTTATGTTTTTCACATTTTGCAGTATAATACCACAGGAGCTGTTTGATTTATTTACAAGCGTATCTTCCTGGCTTTAAATTATTTTGTCAGCTCAGTCCTCAGTCTTCCTATCCAGAGGCTCTTCAAATAACTAGGGAGAGATTTGTGTCCGTTGGCTGTCAGAGTGGATTATGCAAAGGTCATAGCTTAACACTGGAGGTGGAATATTTGTAACATCAAGATCACCACAACCAGTGCTGTTGTCTGGAAAAGTGATGGCAAGTTCATCAAAATTAACACACGTGCACAACTCTTCTGCAGCACACCGTACTCTGCTCACCAAACATTTTCAGCTCTTCAGCCTTTATCACTACCCTGAATCGCGCACTGATCTGTTCTGCATTGTGTATGCATTCTCAAAGTTAGAAACACTATGAGAGCAAAACAAATCATCTGTATATCTAAAGATTGTGAGGACTCCAAACTGAATATTTATAACTGACTGACTTGGGTTTTTTTGGGGGGGGGTTTCTTTCAGCAATTTTGTGACCAGATCTTTTCCGGTGCTCCATTCAGCAGTTGCCAAAACCTTCTGGACCTGAAATCCTTCAGTAAAGCCTGTATGATTGATATGTGCAACTCTAAAGACAACACTGACTCTGTTCTCTGCAAAACCATCTCAGAGTTCTCTAGAGAGTGTGTCCATGCAGGTGGCAAGCCACAAGAATGGAGGAATGCAACATTTTGCTGTAAGGGTGCTAACACCTTAAGATGACTAAACATATATAGTGTTCATCTGAATGTTCTGTCTCTTTATGTCTACAGACATAATTTTCAGTGTTCTTTGCAGATTGACAGGTGTACAGTGATATTTAAATGTTTGTCTCCACAGACAAGAAATGTCCATACAACATGGAGTTTTGGGAGTGTAGCAGTTCATGTCCTGACAGCTGCTCCATCCCTCAGGCCAGCCAAACATGTGACAGCCACTGCCATGATGGCTGCAGTTGCCCTGCCGGTATCCACACACATATACACTACAGTGTATATGCTATATGCCAGCATACCCAATCTCATTCATGTCTCATGAACATGAAACATGACAGTAATGATTATTATCTCTCCTCCCCTCCTCAGGAACAGTCTTTGATGACATAGGTAACACTGGCTGTGTTGCAGTGGAACAGTGTCCATGTCTGCACAACAACAAAGTCTACAAGTCAGGAGAGTTCTACTCTTACAACTGTAGGGCCTGGTAAGATGAGAACTTGGATGCCTTTATTGAGACTGCTGTGAGTAAAGATACAAAAGCATTCTTTTTGAACTGCATTCTTAGTTGAAGTTCTTTTAATGGACATACAAATGGAGATGGAGAGGAAGAGAGAGGAGAGAGGAGCTCAGTGCATCTTAGGAAGTCTCCCGACAGTCTAGGCCTATAGCAGCATGACTGGGGGGG